>ML258898.1:5119-21990 GCA_005239495.1 Nicotiana undulata
TGATGAGTGGTGATTTTACCACTCATTTTAGCCTTTTCTCATTAGATTTTGTATTGTTAAATGATAACTTGAGGTCGTTTTTAGTGCGTAATTGCTCAATTTTCAGGGAAACGATGCTATGAAGGTTGGTGTTGAATTGGACTGAAGGTTGGACAAAAAGCGTTGAAAAAGTGCATGAAAGGCTTCAGTGATTCCACACCTGCGGATTTTAGGTTGCAAGCGCGACCTCGCGCTTGCGAAGAATTGTCGCCCCTGCGAAGCCAGCTCAGGCACACAAGACTCGCACCTGCGGTGCTTTTTACGCACATGCGGAACCGCAGGTGCGACCAAATGTCTGCAATTGCGATGTAAGTCAAACCAGCCTAATCTCGCACCTGCGAGTGAAATTCATGCACCTGCGGAACCGCAGGTGCGACCAGACATCCGCTCCTGCGAAAAAGTGCCCAAACTCAGAACTCGCACCTGCGATGAATCTTCCGCAGGTGCGGTAGTCGGGCATCAGATCTGGACAAAGGTGTAAAATCACATTTTCCAAACTCAACTCTTATATACTCGACCTAGCAGCCATTTTTTGGNAGGGATAATTCAATTAGGAAGTCTTGTTAGTCTTTGGGAAAAGCTAATTAAGAAATGTTATCCGTGGCTAATTAACATTACTCGCTCATATTTGTAAAATCGTGAAATACATTGGATCGTTACTCGAGTGTAATACCCGAAGCATCGATACTTGTTGCCATCGATCATTTTAATTTCTTTCTGGGTTAGTTTATATTTTCGTATTTAGCTATAAACAATTATCAAAAACCCAAAATCGTATTTGTTTGGCACTGCACGATAAGTGATAATTCTCTAGCATACCTAAATGCCCTCATATTGTTCTCTGTGGGATTCGACCCCAACCTTGTTGGGTTACTATATTTGAAAACGATAGCTTACCCTATTTAAGGTGTAAATTGAGCGTATCACCCACTTAGGAAGAAACTGCTGGCGAGTCTCTGGATGGTTCTCTTTTGGTCCCCGTTGGCCTGCTCTAGATATTCCTTTATTTTCAAGAATCTTTTGATGTCATGATACCATGGTTGGACATAGGGTTCTACTTCGACCGTGTTGTAATAACCATGAATTTCCTTGATCCAAATTTCCAATGGGTTAATGTGAACATTACCTGGATATGGAAGCATTGCAGCTAGGGTAGCCAGCGCATCAGCTAACTCGTTGTGGCATCGAGGAATATATCTGAACTCGACAACTTTGAATCGCTTGCTAAGACCTTCCACATGTTGTCTGTATGGAAGGAGCTTAACATCTCGAGTTTCCCATTCTCCCTGAGCCTGCTTGATGGCCAGATCAGAATCTCCCATGATCAATAAATCTTCTACATTCATGTCAATGGCCATGTTCATTGCCATTATACAAGCTTCATATTCGGCAGTATTGTTTGTGCAGAAGAAACGGAGATGGGCCGTGGCTGGATAGTGTTGTCCCGTGGGAGAAATCAAGATTGCCCCAATCCCGACACCTTTTGCATTGACTGCTCCGTCAAAGAACATTTTCCAGGTGTTAGTGTCTTCTGATATAACTTCGACCGAATTGACTTCCTCATCTGGAAAGTAAGTGCTTAAAGGTTGGTATCATCATCAACCGGATTCTCAGCTAAATGATCGGCCAAGGCTTGAGCTTTCATGGTTGTACGGGTGACATAGACAATGTCGAATTTTGTGAGCAGGATTTTCCATTTTGCTAGCCTTCCCATGGGCATTGGATTTTGGAATATGTATTTTAGAGGATCCAACCTGGTTATGAGATATGTGGTATAAGCCAGTAGGTAATGTCTGAGTTTTTGAGCGACCCAAGTTAGGGTGCAGCAAGTTCTTTCCAACAGCGTATACTTGGCTTCGTAGCTCGTGAACTTCTTACTCAAGTAATATATGGCCTGTTCTTTCTTCCCGGTTGCGCCATGTTGCCCGAGAACGCACCCGAAGGAATTTTCTAACACCGTCAGGTATAAGAACAAAGGTCTTCCTGGTTCAGGTGGGACTAGCACTGGCGGGTTCGACAGATATTCTTTGATCTTGTCGAAAGCGCCCTGGAAGTCGTATGCCATTTTTTTCTTTCTAAAAGAGGGCCTGGAACTGGGCTCTCTTCACAGCCCCTAAAGGCGTTAGGAAGAGATTTAATCAGCCAGCGTAATAACTTCAATCGATAGAAAAATCTATCAAGACCTAAAACAAAGAATACCATCTCCCAGTTCCATTCCTCGTGAGCCACTTATTTCTCCGAAACAAGAGATTAAAGTCATCTTCCTCCTTTTTCCCAAGAAGTCGACAGCGTTACACCATTGGGATATTTCGAATAAACTTGAGTACATATAGGATACACCGGTGCTAAAACCTTTTCTCAAGATATCTTCCAAACTGTTGGGGTCGTTGCTCCGGATCTTGTTCTCCCGGTGTGAAACCAGTTGGTTCCGTAGTTTTAGAATTCTGCTGATCCCNTCACACTTTGCGGGGTTTAATTTCAGATCATATTTACGCAGGCGTTCAAAGAATTTCCTCAAATGCCGCACATGATCATCTTGCGTCCTGGATTTAATAATCACATCATCCCGTACATCTCAATCTCCTGATGCATCATGTCGTGGAATATGGCGGTTATGGCCCTCATATAAGTTGCCCCAACGTTCTTTAGACCGAATGGCATGACTCAGTAACAATAGGTGCCCAGGGTGTAGTGAAGGCTGTCTTTTCTGCATCTTCTTCATCCATCAATACCTGGTGATATCCAACAAAGCAATCCACGAAAGACTGTACCTCATGTTTGGCACAATTGTCAACCAGGATATGTATGTTTGGCAGTGGAAAGTTATATTTGGGGCTCGCTTTATTCAAATCTTGGTAGTCGACACATACTCTGACTTTTCCGTCTTTTTTAGGTACCGGGACCACATTGGCCAGCCAAGAGGTGTATTGGACCACTCGGATTACTCCAGCTTTTAGTTGTTTAGTGACCTCTTCTTTGATTTTGTCACTCATATCTGTTTTAAATTTCCTTTGCTTTTGTTGGACAGGTGGATAACCGGGGTAGGTCGGCAATTTGTGTACCACCCAGTCCACACTTAGTCCGGGCATGTCGTCATAGGACCAAGCAAACACGTCTTTGAATTCAAGTAGAGGTTGAATCAAAGCGTCCCTAGTTCTTTCATTAGTGTGGACGCTTATCATGGTTTCTCGAACCTCTTCTGCATTACCCAAGTTGACGAGTTCTGTTTCGTTTAGGTTTGGCTTTGGCTTATTCTCAAATTGTTCTAATTCTCAGTTTATTTCCCTAAAAGCCTCTTCTTCATCATATTCCGGTTCTTGATTTATTATTTCGAGGTTAGACAGCGTATTATGATCAGAGCATAAAGTCCGCAAGCATGTCATGTTATTTAAGGCCGCATTATTAAGACCGAAAATAAGAAAAATAAGAAAAACCAGAAAGAATAATAGACGATGAAATTTTGATTTCATTTCATTGAATTTGAACATAGGAGAGTTTACATCGGAATTCAAAAGGCAATAAATTAAAAACACTTGAGTTACACCCTGAAATAACTCATAGTGCAGGAAAGATGGCAAAACTGAACTACCAGGACTCTCGCCTGACGGGGAATGGAGTAGCCTTCCAGTTCTGCAACTTGGCGTTTGGACCCATGTATTTCACCTCAGCGGTGCTTGAGCCTTCTCCAAGCTGAACCATGTTAATTTCATATAGCATCTGCTTCATGGCCTCGCATATTTCTTCAATTTCTTCGGCCGTAAAGGGCTCCTCTTCTTCTTCAACATATTGTGGTTCGATGAAGGTTTCAGTAATTTGTGGCACCGGCTGAGGCAAGTCCCACCCATTTTTCTTTCAAGCGTTGGCCCATTCCACATCAACTTTTGTAGCCTGGAAACCTATGCCGAAGAATTTTTCAGCGACAGGTAGAGAGATCGATTCCGTGATACCCTGTAAGGACACCCCAAGCCCCTTTCCGGGTTTGTATCCATGTCTAATCATGTCGGTAATGACCATGATTGACGCATTTGATAGACAAGGCTGCGGGCATGGAGTACCTTCTTCATGCTGATCGGCAAGCACAATTTCAAACGCCTGATAGACAATATGCTCACTTCCTTCTCTGGCTTCAAGACAGGGGACCGAGGGGTCTCTGTATATTGACTGATCGTCCTCCCCATGGACCACTATCTCTTGATTTTCATGCTCAACTTGACCATCTGGTGGAGGGTAGATGGCACTGACCCGCCAGTGTGAATCCATGGTCTTCCTAGCAGGAAGTTATATAAGGTATCCATATCCAAGATTTGGAAGGTTACTATAAAATCCATAGGGCTGATTGTCATGACTATGTTTATTTCGCCGATGGTGTCCCTTTTGATACCGTCAAAGGCGCGGACACATATGTTATTTGGCCTGATTCTCTCAGTGTCGATTCCCATTCCCTGTAGTGTTGATAAAGGGCAAATATCTACCCCGAAACCTCCATCAAGCATAACTCTCTTCACATAATATCCCTCACTTTTAACTAATTAAGTGTAAGGCTTTGTTGTGAGCGGCTCCCTCGGGAGGTAGATCATTTCGGAAATTTTGTTTACTTCAAAGAAACGCTCGGCCATTCTTTCTAATTGTTCGACTGAGGTATCCGCCGGCACATACGCTTCATTCACGTTTTCAAGAGTATTTTCTGATGCTCGTTTGAGCCCATCAACAGAGATAAGAGTGAGACTTGGTCAGGCATTTTCCTGAGTTCTTCAATTGTGGCGTATTCAGTCATTTTCATTTTCTTAAAGAACTCTTCAACCTCTTCGGCGGTGATAGGTTTTTTAAGAGGGAAGCGTTTGTGCTTGTTTTTGGCTAGCTCTTTCAGATTGAGGTATCCTTCAGAGGAGTTTGCTTCAATTGATTCCCCTGTGATCTCTTTTCCTTTGTATGTTACCATCGTCTTGTTGTAATTCCAAGGGACGGCATTATTATCCTTCACGGGAGTTTGTGACGCGCAGCTAATAACCATGGGCTCATTCAACCTTGGTGAAATTATTTTCCCCCGCGCCACATAACTCCCATTTGGCACGTACATTTTGGGTTGTTCATCATTGCCTTATTGAATTGCAATCTTTTGGGAGGACTTAAGACGCATTGTTCCTTCCTGGGTTCCCTGGGGACGTAAAGAACATCGTCTTTACAGGATCCCATCTTTGTCTCGGCTTCAGCCTTCCCCGTGGCTTGAGGGACGGGGTTACTCTTCTTCGTTTCCTTGGCTGGCTTGGGTGCTGCCTTGGGCTTTTTCTCTGTATTTGCGATGGCGATGATAGCTTTTAAAGCTGGATCAAAATCTTGGTCCTCGCAAATCATGCCGATAATGGGCCCATTATTGTGGGTGGGCAATGGATTGTTCGTCACATTGGGAGCTTCTTCGTCACTTAACATCACTTTCTTTTGTTCTATAAAGTTTTCTATGGCTCGTTTGAGGGTCCAACACTCCTCTATGTCGTGCCCTTCCGCTCCAAAATGGTAGGCACAATTGGTCCCCGACTTATATGATGCTGATGTTGGATTTTTCCTGGTCGGAGGTACGGGCTGCAGAAGTCCCATCTGGACTAACTTTGGGGAAAGGCTCGAATATGGATCACCGATAGGAGTGAAGTTAGGTCTCCTTGGTGGTTCACAGGGTTAGGTATTGTATGGATAGTTATTTTGAAGAGGGCGTGGATTATATGGAGCTGGGAAAATGGTTATTTCTCAGGGGTGGAGCTCTTTTCTGGTTGTATTGTTGTTGTGGCCTGGGGTGCGACTGAGCGTTCATCACCGCATAGGAAAAAGGGGGCGTAGCATAAACTGCGTCTTGGTGAGGGTAGTAATGTTGGGAAGTTTTGGGAAATGGACCTGGGTATTGCCGAGAATTCCTGACATTGGAAGCCATCATGGCCCCTTCTTCTTTCTTCTTTCTATTGGTTGCACTCCCGGATCCGTTTTGGATGGCCTGGGAGGTTGCTCTTATGGCCGATTGGCTCAGGATACGACCGGTCTTTAGACCATTCTCAACCATTTCTCCAATTTTGATTGCTTCTGCAAATGGTTTGCCCATGGCGGACATCATATTTTGAAAGTAATCCACTTCTTGTGCTTGTAGAAAGACACTGACCATTTCAACCTCGTCCATCGGAGGTTTGACCTTGGAGGCCTGCTCACGCCGCTTAATAGCGTACTCTTTGAAGCTTTCTGAGGACTTCTTTTTTAGATTGGATAGAGTGTTTCTATCGGGAGCGATGTCCATGTTGTATTGGAACTGTCGGACAAATTCCTGGGCCAGGTCATCCCATATGTGCCAGTGGGATATATCTTGATCCATGTACCATTCTGATGTAATCCCTGTCAAGATTTCTCCGAAATATTCCATGAGAAGTTCCTCTTTCCCACCTGTTCCCCGGAGTTGGTTGCAATACCTTTTCAGATGAGCTATGGGGTCCTCATGTCCGTCATATTTCTCGAACTTGGGGGATTTAAACCCGAGAGGCAAGTGGACGTGCGGGAACATGCACAAATCAGCATAGGATACGCTTTTCTGCCTGCTCAATCCCTGTATATTCTTGAGGTTCTCCTCAATACTCTTCATTTTCCGAGCCATTTCCTCGTGCTCGGGGCTCTTCTTATCTTGTCCCAAAGTGACTTCATACTGAGGTTGTTGAGGGTATGCATTGGGAGTGACATGAGTGGCGCCTAGAAATGACGGCGTTTGGAATGTAAATTCCGGTGGCTCAAAGCTTGGTCCAGAAACAGTTGGTGGAGCCATGGCAGAGCTCGGTGGTGCGGTGAAGATGTTGGAAGATACACCGGAAAACAGGGCCTGGGGGCGAACCTCAGAAGGCCTTCCGGCAATGTGAGCCGACATAGTAGGGTATCCAAGTGGCGTGGCTGGGTAACTTATAGGGATGTTGGAGGTCCCGCCTGTCCTGGGGATTATCTCTGGAAAACCCGGGATGGAACTGGGCGGTTCCCTACCTTGGACCATGCATCCCACATTTCCAGCATGCGGCAACGAAGAATCCTGTTCTCTTCAGTTGTGGCTGACTCAGATGTTGGCATGACTGGATTCGGGTCAACCACGGAAGAGTTGAAGATTGATAAGTGACTTTCGGATGTCATTTCTATGCTCCCTTTTGATCTAGTGAAGTAAGGATGGGAAGCCAGGTTACCACAAAAACCAACCACCTAAGAAAAACACCTTTAAGAGCTAAACACAAAACGTTAGGTTGAAACATTTATCACATAGGGAATCGCACGTTTAGGGTATGCAATGCGCCTAAGAAATTAAACGCTTTCTATATGTTTTGCATAAGTTGTGTGTTTCATCCCGACTTTATTTTCTCGGATTTGAACTTTCCCCCCTTTTTAAATTCTATTTTCACCTTTTGTTTTTCTCTATCATTTTATCATTCTTTTATTTATTTCATTATATTATTTATTTCTCACTCACTTTCTTTTCTTAAGATTATGATCGAATCCTATGTGGATTGCCTACGTATCACGGCGCCGCATGAATCAAATCATTACGTAGTTCAAGGGATAAATCCAAAGGAAGGAAATAAACATTTTTTTAGACTTTCATTCATTAGATAAAATACTTTCAACCTCCTAAGAAACTTCAGTACATTTTTTGAAATTTTAAAACTACAAAAGACTCAAGACGTGCTTTCTTGGAAATGTAAAAACTGCAGTGAACTTAGACAGGACTACAACAGGAAAATAAAATACAGACTTGAAAAATATCAAAAATACATCAGTGCTTCCATTGCTTCAGGGACCCGTAGGGCATCATTCGGCCTTGCCACGGGCCTGCGTGCTATATCTTGTTGGAGGCGGTAGAGGTCGTCTATTATCTTGTGGACGAAGATCATAACCGCTGAGAAGAAGGTGGTCCGAGTCATATCTTTGCATTCCTAGCATTTGGTGACAATGTAATCAGCTATCTCCTGGACCCTTTGCCTGATGATACCCTTTTCCTGAAGTAGACGCCCGATCTGCTGAGATCTTGCCTCTAAAGCCTGGGCGTCTTTGTGACTCTTCTCTTTCCATTGTCGCAATTCTTCTTCCAACTAGGCTATCATGTCATAGCAATGTTCCCTTTCTGCCTTAAACCTTTTTGTTTGTTTGGCCATTTCATTTTCAAAAGTGGTCATTCTTTCTTTAAAACCCAAAACTTCTTGGTCATGCTTTCTCTTCAATTTCTGCACAAATTCTGCTCTTTCCTCTGCATTCTTTGCTAACTTTGCTCGAACTCGGGTCAAATCTTCTTCGTCTTTGTCCAGGTCATCGCCGTAGCTACAAAGATTTTGCCTGAGACTGGTGACAAGTTTTTCGTCAGCTCTACTTCTTTTTGGGTTTTCAATGGCTATCCTCATTTTCTGGATTTGAGCCCGGAGGGCTTCATTTTCTTTGTTCAGTCTGTTTCTTTCCCCTTCGGCTGCAGCAGTTTTAAAAGTGTTTTCAAATTTGAGCTCCCTAATCTGGGCCTCCAGTATGCTTATTATAGCCCGATAGTTGTTTTCCTTTTCTAGCCAACCCCAGTGTTCTTGTGTCTGCTCAGTAAAATGCTGCACATGAGGTCTTTTCGCAGGTCGCTCTGGTTCTTGGTGCTCTCTGCCTCTTCTACCATACCAAGAAATATAGGTTGGCTCTACTTCCCCTTGGGATAAGTTTCTTACCCGAGTCTGAGGCTCTAAAAATCTGCACTGGTTCCAGATATGACAGACCCTGTTTTCCCAAAATGTAGCTCTCAGACACAACTCAATGGCTTGTTGGCTTAGGTCCTCATCATGTGGAATGCCCTGTTGTCTACCCAACTGCTGTAAGACCCGATGTGGGGCATATGGCTGGATACTACGCAGACCCATTAACAAAAGATAGCACACCTCGGCAGACATATTGATAACCTCGCCAACAGGGAGCCACCCGAATGTCCACTCGATTCGGTCGGCAGTCAATGAACTCAAATGTGAGTGCCAGGCCTCTGTGCCCTCAGGAAATTTGTGGCCCTCTACCCGAGTACTGTGTTCTTCGATACAATTCAAACCGGTTAAGCCGTAGTTCATGTAACCTGTGCGGTGATAGAGGTGCTCGATCATCCAAATCTGTAAGAGCAGATTGCACGCTTCAAAGAATTTTCCCCCCGACTGGCAAATCGTCAGAGCACGGTAAATCTCGGCTAAGATCATTGGTATAAGAGTACCATTTTTCTTCTTCATCATGAAATCCTCCATCCCCACCAGTCCGATATCTATGAGTCCGTCACCCCTGGGGCAGATTAAGGTGCCTAGGAATGCTACCACGAAAGCTAACCCCTGGCGGGCTTCCCATTTAGCCTGGTTCTTGTGGTGAGTCAGACAAGTATTTTCATCTTCATAGCCCCGGGGATCTCCATAACGTTTGTACAGGAAATAGAAAGTGTAGAACCCTTCAGATAGGTGTGAGTCCTGAATGTCCCGACCAATGTTCAAAATATCCAAGAACTTATGTGGAGGTACCGCCCTGGGTGCCACCGGATACCGACTTCTAAGATTGTCACTGAGACTAGCATACCCCGTTATTTCCTCTAGCGTGGGTGTCAACTCAAAGTCTGAAAAGTGGAATACGTTGTGGGCGGGGTCCCAAAATGACCCTAGAGCTTCCACGATGTCCAACCTTGGCTTGATTTTTAGAAGGCCAGTGAGTCCGCCTAAAGCTTTTACGGCAGACTTTCTACTAACTTCCCCCAAGTCGCTCCACCACATATGGAGTCCCAAGGGAATTTCCTCGACAACCCTAAAGGGAGTGTTTTCAATTGTATTCATCCTGCACATTTGTTTAAATGTTTCGATTAAGAAAACAAAGCCATAAAAATTTTGACTGAATGCGAAAAAGTGTTATTTTTGCAAAAGTTTTGTAATAATGAAAGTGGACCATCCTTGCGAATACGGCGCTTCAATACTTCAGGTAGGAAGCTTTTAGGGTTGTGCTCGCTTATTCGGAATTTTGTTTTTTTTAAAAGACTATAAGTGGCTATTTTTGCAAAAACAACCTTCCGGCGCCCCGTTAGGACAATTGGCTATTTAGGCAAGAACAACATCACCTAATTTTGCGACCGTATTTTTTATTTTGGTTTTAAAAATAAGGTTGGACCCCATGAGAGTTGCCTACGTATCTCACATCCAGTGAGAATCAAACAATGCGTAGCTCGGGAAATCTCGACACAATTTTGAAAAATATGCACTGACTCACTCTGTTTTGAAATACTATTTTCCATTTTCAGAGATTTTGGCAGAGTTTCGGGATGATTTTGAATATCGGGGATTTTTCCAGAAATCGGATAAATCTCTTATTCTATTCCTCTCTTGGTTTTTATGTTACCTTCTTTTAGTCGGTCAACAAACAAACCATAACAAAATGTTGTACACACAGCAAATAGGATGCATCAGGATGGTCTTTTATTTTGGGTTCACCTGTCCTAGACGAACCCAACCTCTGTGTTGAGTCCCCTAAGTCCAATGCACGTGATGCAAATAAATATTCCTACTAGGGATACGGCATGAGTCTATGTCATACTAGGTTTATACCCTTGGGGTTTTTTTCTAGACAAGGCTTACCCGAGCGGACAGCTCGAGCTGAGGTCGGGGCAGCGTACCGGGAATACAGAAGTTTCACCGGCTTTGCAACTTGTCCGTACCTCGTTCTAAATTTTTGGATGACTCTAACAGAAAAGAAGTCACACGAAGTGCACACTTCCTAGATTATTTAGAAGACTCAGAGAGAAGGAGGGTTTCGGCACAGTTTATATGTAATTCAAATAATATCAAAGCGGTAAATGCGGCAACTAGCACATCAAGTTTAAACACGTAAAATTAGATAATGAAATCCAAAACATAACTGTTATATAAGCTCGAATTCTTGAACCCTGAACTAGAGATTCTGGGTTTGATCCCCAGCAGAGTCGCCAGAGCTATCACGCCTCTTTTTTTTAACCCCAGATTAATGAAGGGCAAATAAGGGAGTTTTTTCACTTTAAGTGACATTATTCGGTTTTGAGATTTATTATTATTTCAGAGTCGCCACCGGGATTTTTGGCGATGCTCCGGGACACCGTTTTATTTTGAAAATTCCAAACTGAGGAATTTTGACTCTGTTTTGATTTGTCTGCTACCAGAAATATGAGTAAGGAATTCTGTTAACCAGAAAAAAGGTCTTAGGCATTCCCGGGTTCCGTGGTTCTAGCACGGTCGCTTAACTATTATTATTTAGCCTAGGTTGTCTGATTATTTACGTAATTTTGTCGTGTTGTGCATTTACCCTTTTCAAGTTTTAATCGCTTTTTACATTTATGGACTTATCTTGAAAATAAGTCATGAGGACGTGCACTTGTCTGCTTTTGAATGTATTACAATTACGCCACATGCAATGCACCCGTAATTGCAACACGTGATTTTATTATGATTTGAAGTTGAAGACGGGGACATGAGTTGTCGCACCCGAGTGTAGATTACGTAGTCAAGACTAATGGTCATGACGGTTTTATAATGCCTATTTGAGGCTATATTCGATTATTCCTTATGTTTTCTATTTGAAGGAGTATTTTAGTTTTAAAATTATTTAAGACGTTTATGGATTTATCCTGGACAAGTTACGATGCCGTACACTTGTTGTTTTTGAGCACATGACAAACACGTCACATGAAATGCACTTGTGGTCACTATATGCGTTTTATCAGTTGTTTGGAGTTGAGGGTCGGGGGCATGAGTTGCCACTCCCGAGTGTAGTTTATGGTAATTTGAGATAATATTCGATTTTATCAAATTTCAAACTAAAGGTATCGTTCTACCTAGAAGATCGCGTAAAATGATATTCATTAGTCTAAAGACAGCATGTTTCGGGATATGGCCATACTTTAGCCTCAAATTGTTTCAACTCTTTTGGCCAATCCTAATTGTGGCTAGTTTGTAGGAAGGCCACTAGTTTAGGAAATTCAGTTAAGCCTTAAGGGTCTTTACTTTCTAGTTTGGTGAATAATAAGAAACATGACAGTCAAAATAAATATTCATTCATGCATACACTTATAAGCATACAAACACCTTATTTACTGTTTTTCGGCCTTGAATTGGTAAGCTAGAACTATCTATTGTTCTTTATGAGAACTTTGCAATCTTGAAAGAATAGCATAGCACAAACAGATTTACCAGTTCGCACTTAGCAGTTTTCGTCCATTTTTAGACAGCCTAAACACAGATCTAAAATCAGGATTTATGCGTATTTTTAAGGGACAAATATTCATACATCTATTTCGAGAATTTAAAGAATGTGAGATAAGTTAAAATGTTTTGGATCGCCAATTTCTATTCATATTGAAAGTTACAGAATCTGAAATAACATGATTCCACAATTCTAGCAGATATTTACAGGGAGATTTTCATATAGACTATATCGGATATAAATTCATACTTTTAATTGAACGTCTACTATCACCGTACTACTTCTTAGAGAAGATGACTCTAATCCTTGGTCCCGTCTACTCCATCATGGCCCGATATCCTAGGGAGTTAAACTTGATTAAAGCCTTAATGGGTTGTTTTATCAAGCTGGCCTGATTCTGGATTTAGCAAGAAAAGTAAGAAAACTGAAATAATAGTTTACAGTATCCAGTCCATATTTACAACTACAAATACAAAAAGTTTATATTATTACATTATCATTTCACTATGAAATACAATTTCCTAAAATGAAAACAGTAAGTAACAAAATAAAGAGAGAACAAACACTGCTCCTGTGCGAGCCAGCCTTCAGAGGCTTTGAAATCTATATTTTTCTGTCTGTTTTCCTAATCACCAGACGACTAGCTTAACAAACACGTTCTAGGCATGTTGTAAGGCAAACATGACCATTATTGGGTCAGGCTTAATCCTAATCATGCAATAGTGTCAATTCTAAAGGACAAAACCTACTTTTGTGCACTCTTCTTGGAATGAATCTGACCATAAAGAGGTCAGATTCAGCTCCAAGGATGCAAACCCATCAACCCTTTAATCATTCAACAGATTATGGCCTGAATTCATACAGTGACATAACTACTCTTTAGGAATTTCTTAAGGCATGAATCTGACCATTAAGAGGTCAGATTCAGCTCCAAGGATGCAAACCCATCAACCCTTTAATCATTCAACAGATTATGGCCTGAATTCATACAGTGACATAACTACTCTTTAGGAATTTCTTAAGGCATGAATCTGACCATTTATGGGTTCAAATTCCTGTCTTAATACCTTTTGTAATGATAATCTAACTACTCTATAACTGTTTATGTATTATTATAGGGTGAATCTGACCATGAATGGGTCAGACTTTTAATCTTGTAATGCCAACTTTAACCTAAGCTTAAATCTCTATGAACACTTACTTACTGAGTCTCTTTAATGACCAAGAGAATACAGATAAGAGCATCGTAAATTATAAGTCCAAAAATTACTATTTGGACAGTAGTAACAATAGACTTTCAAGTATTCGTAGGATGAGTCATACCATGAAAGAGGTTTGACTCAACCTTGATGATGTTCTTACACCATTTTTGACAGAGTAGGTTCTTGCCTTTTATGGCCTGAATCTGACCATAAAAGGGGTCAGATTCAACTCCATAAAGGTCCTATTCAACTCATAATTGTTCAGTGACTTTGATTTTTTAAGCAATTCTTAAAGAATGAACCTAACCACTTGAAGGGTTCAGATTCATTATTTTACAGCCTTTGTTGATTGCTCATTTCATACCCTTAAAGGGTGATACGCTACTGTTTAAGCACTTAATATGGGGTGAACTTAACCATTATAGAGGGTCAAATTCATCTACCCTAGTGCTATTCCATAAGAATATCTAGAGTTTTGCTTGTTGAATCCCTTCATTGATCAAGGAGAATCAATCAAAAGCGTATTTTTGCACTCTTATAGGAAGAATCTGACCATAGAGAAGGTCGGATCCAACATCCTAGTGCAGCTTATTTCCTAATATAGAACTATGAGTATTGAACATATTTGTGTTCATATAATTTGAAGCAAACAACATATACCAGCAAGAGCCATACTAACATCAAATAAGTATTTGTCACACTCACAGATTCATTATCGTGCTAACAAACATTTACGCAGTCACATTTACATAAAAAAACAGAAGAAGTAACTTCGTTTATCAAGAATAGCCAGTTCATATAGTGAGTAAAAGATGAGGATTCCAATCCAAGAGTTTCATTAAGAATGGATGAGTTGATACATACCTTTTAAATAGAAAAACAACAAAAAAGGGCTTGACCAAATAAAGGTCAAGTATGAGCAGTAATCAGCAAAAAGAAAGAGGATTCAGCAGCAGCAAACATAAACCAAAAACTAACCCCAGCTCCACAACCCAAACCAGATGAATTTTAGAAAAATCAGAAGCAAATCAGAGAAAGCCACCAACTGAGAGAACCCACAGAAAACCTTGAAGAGTTCTTGAGAACCAGATTTCTTTCTACTGATTTGTTTTGGACATTTTGAATAAAGAACTATTCTGATTTTTTTTCTTTCATTTCCANAAAGGCTGAAAATAATACATAGGGCAGCTGTCAACCTTATATTCGGGACAGCTCCCCCTATTCTAGAACCTTCTTACTTTAGAAAAATACCCTTTTACCCTTAAAACAAATCTGATTTTATGAGTTTTCTTACCTAATGTCCCCCTTGGAGTCCCTGAATTTACCATTGGGTAATCAGGGCTAAGCTCACTTGGGTTATCATTTAAACTTTGGTTAGTTAACCCTAGTTATGTTCTTTAGTCAATTATTAGTTATTCTTAACTAGGGTTGAGTTAACTAATTAGAGGTCAATTGATTAAATGTCTAGAGTTGGTTTCATACTAATTACCTATGTTTAAGTTAATTAATTATCAGCTTAATTAAACTTAATTGAGGTTAGTCAACTCAGTTCTCTTAACTTAGGTTAAATGATTTGTTTTAGTCAATTAACGTCAAACTAATTATCATAAACAGATTTTTTAGTTAATTACTTAATAGGCTACCTAAGTTAATTTCTAGGTTGAAAAAGTTGGAATTATTTAAATGTGAGACTAAGTGAATCAATTATTCTTAAACTTAGTTAACTCAAATGCACCATTGATCCTAACTAGTTGTCTTAGATTAAGAAATAATTAAGTTGTTAGACTTAATTAATTAAGGGGCTTAATCCTTACTGATTTTGGACCTGTTTAAGAATTAGGTTAACTAGGTGTTGGTTAATTCTAACTTAGTAAATTATACTAAACCCTTAATGAAATTAGCAGTCTAGTCTTTTTTTTAGGAAGTTAGGTTAGATAATTAGGTTCTTATAGTTGGTTTCTAATTATGTGGTTAGATATCCTAGTCTTGATAGTGTGTCTAATCAATGACCAAAGCTCGGGACTAACAGGGGTAATTAACTTGTTAGGATCAGATTTTATTAATGAACAGGAGGTTAGGAGACTAATTACCAAAGAGTCCTAGTCATCTTATATTCATATTAAATTGGACTGATTAATCTAACAAATTAAAACCCCTAAGCAAACACATAAGAAATCAGTCAATCAACCAGGATATTCAAGAGGATCTGATCAAGAACAAATACATCAAGACCTGAGCTATATCATTCAAATATAGAAACAGGGTTCGATTAATCTAAACATGTATGATTGAACTAAACAATACACAAGGTCAATTAACCAAACGTGAGCCAATGATAGGAAACTGATACGTACTGACATAGTAATAAAATCCTAAGTTAGCTACTAAGCAATGAAATCCATTCAGGTTTTGAATTAATTACATAACCAAACAGAATAAAACTAAAAAGGAAAAAAGAAACAGTTAGCCAAAAGGGACAATGAAAACAGCGGTTAGGCCATTAATTTGTTCATGATTTTCTTAGTCACATAATCACTCAGGGACTGGAGAACAATAGCTAGACGAACAACAACAAGCAAAGAAGAAAGTTGTCACGACCCAGAATCCTAATCCAGGTCGTGATTGTCACGACCCCAAATCCTAACAGGTTGTGATGGCGCCTATCGTGGAACTAGGCTAGCCGACCATCACTTTACTACGCATTTATTCAATTATCACAGTTCACAATTAAATAATAAGCAAGCAACCACAGCATAATTAATATAAATAAGTCTTAGCGTCTTCATAATATTCTAAACAACCTCCCAAGAACTGGAGTCAATAGTCATGAGCATCTAAGAATAAATAAATCTAACTCTGCTAAAACTATAATATATGTCTCTGAATCAAATGCTAAAGCTAAATAGGGAAGGGAAATGGAGAAGTTGTGGACGCTGGACAGCTACCTCGAAATCCCGTAAATGTTGCTATCGAACCTGCGTCAGCTAGTGCTGCGAGCTAGTACCTGGATCTGTGCACAGGGGCACAGGGAGTCTTTATGTGTACGCCAACTCAGTAGTAATGAAAATAAATCACTGTCTGAGTAATATAAACATGCAGGACAGGTACACAATTCCACAAATCAGTGAAACACCAAGTCACCAAGTAGTATTCATCAAATAATAAGTTCGAAATCAGTTTCCAGAAATCCCTTGAAAACAAGTGCAATATCAGTATATCTCAATAAAATTCTTAGTAAAACCAGTTCGAAAACGAAGTAAATCACAATTTGAAAACTCAGTAAAAATCTTCATAAACTGCCCCTCGGGCCATAATCATTTCTCGTAACAAATTTCTTTCAGTATCAGCCCATCAGGCAACCTCACAATCACTCTGCCCATCAGGCAACCTCACAATCACTCTGCCCATCAGGCA
>ML258899.1:0-34100 GCA_005239495.1 Nicotiana undulata
GTGGTCGGTGGTATGGATGTGCATACTTGTTACCTTGTGTGGAAGGCCGTGGGAGCATGACCGGGGGAAGATTGCATAAGTGTGGCATGTAGTAACCTGATTGGTTGAAGAATTAGACCAAGTATAAAGGAGAGTAATATTTCTTAATTGAGAATTTATGCCTGGAAGGCGTTCGACTCAGTTGGTTGTGGATTGTGGGGTGTTTATCTCGGCTATGATGGTTGTCCTCGTGTGTATAAGAAAAAGGAAGCAGGTTGTTTGGACCCAGGTAAGGCTATCATCCTAGTTCAATGCGAGCAGAATCAGCTTGAAGTGAGTGAATGGATTTAAACAAGATTTTGGGCTTCATGCGAGTCAGAGGTGTTCATTTCAGTATGGCACTCCTCAAGGAGGGGTATTGGGATATCAGGTGTTGTCCCGTCTTCGTCAAATTCATGTGATATTGTGATTGTGCCGTGTGAGTTGTGAAACGGCTTGATAATTTCTTATGTGTTGAGGTTCCGCGTAGTGACGAGGTTATGTGAGCAGGATGGCTCCTGAGATTCAGATTATATATCGCACCTCAGTCGTGCTGGAGTTTTTGTAGCATATGGCTCTACCAGTCTCCCCGGAATGGTATTATGCACTTAGCGTGCTTGTGACCGATATTCAGTGATTTGTAATAGTGATCAATTCAACTCCATGTATATTTCCTTATGTAAATCTTATGATGGGATCGGGTGGCACGCCGCCAGGGGTATGTTATTTGGATCGAGTTGCACGCCGCAACAGTGTGATGTTGAGCAAGGCTCCTGTAATTATTTTCTTGTGTTTTACTTCATAATTTTCTGAGGAAAGTTCATATTAGTTGCGTGAGTTGAGTAGTCCCTTCCGGAGTCATTTCCTTATGTGTCGTGTTCGAATTGTGGCCTATTGGTGCATTGTGGCATCGTGTGAGGCTAATGGCCGTATTTGGGGTGATGGGTTGTCTGCGCAGTTCATACTGGGTGAGACAAAAATTTATAAATCTGAGATCGGTGTGATAAGACTATGCAAGTATATTACAGGACAATCACCATCATTGGTTGTAATGGGATGATGATCTTAGTCAGGAGGAAAGATTTCATTGTTTAGTTAACTCTGCAGTTGGTTAGGAATTTCTGCACATTTCCTCCGTTGTGGTGGTATCGTCAGCATAATAGCAGGATGTATGTGTGTATCTTATAAGGTGCTTTGAGAGCATCAAATTCGTAGAATTCTGGCTATTAAGGTTCAGGGAGCGTCATTGTGGTCAGATGATGGATTATGCGGTGTATGGTGCTGATTCAGCTAGGATATGCTGTTGTGTTGTGGTGCCTCGTGTAGTAGTTGTTGCGGTGTTCACATATTAGAAATAGGCATGGCAGAGAATTTCAAGTGTTGGAACTAGGGTCTGAGTTTATTATATGGATAAAAGGGAATACCTTCAGATTTTATAAAGCTAATGTGCTCAACTGGGTTGTGGTAGCACAGGCAGGTGCACGAGGTGTTAAATAGTGATTTCAGATAATTCTGGGGCAGTTCTTGGCACGTTCGAGGACGAACGTCTATTTAAGTGGGAGAGAATGTAACGACCCGACCGGTCGTTTTGAGATCCAGCGCTTTGTTCAGCAGTTGGGGGTCATGAACAAATTCATTTCGGGTATTGTGACTTGAGTGTATGGTCAGAGTTGAAATTCAGGAGGTTCGGAGTTAAATTGAAAGGAAAATTCTCATTACAGAAGCCTTAAGTTGAAGAAATTGAGTAAGACTGAAATTTTGAGTAAACGACCTCGGAATCAAGATCTGAAGGTTCCAGCGGGTTCGTATAGTGATTTCAAACTTGGGAATATGTCCGGATCGGGATTTGGAGAACCCGAGAGCATTTTAGTGTATATTGTGGAAGTTAGTATTTTTGAAGAAATTTTCTAAGTTTGGCTTGAAGCGTATTTCAATGATATTGATGTCCGTTTTGGATTCCGAGTCTGGGAATATCTTTGTATGGTGATTCTGGAGTTGGGATTGCGATCGGAAGTGAATTCGGATGTCCGGAGGTCATTTTGAAGTCATTTGGCTAAAGATAGAAATTTGAAGGTTTTTGAGAAAATCTGACCGGAAGTGGAAATTTTGATATCGGGGTCGGAATGCGATTCCGAATGTTGGAGAAGGTCCGTAATGTCGAATGTGACTTGTGTGCAAAATTTGGGGTCAATCGGATGTGATTTGATAGGTTTCGGCATCGGATGTGAAAGTTAGAAATTTCAAAGTTCATAAAGTTGAATTTTTGCGCGATTCGTGTTTTCGGTGTTGTTTGATGTGATTTGAGGCCTCGACTAAGTTCGTGATATGTTTCCAGACTTGTTGGTATGTTCGGACGGGGTCCCGAGGGGCTCGGGTGGGTTTCAAGGTGGTTTCAGACCATTTCTAGGCCATTTATAAATGTTGGTTTTTGGCTACAACAGTGTTCTACGTGATCGCGGGGAATTGGTCGCGATCGCGGTGAGTAAAATGTGAGAAACGGACCGTACGTCATGGCGGATTTAAAGATACATTTATGGGAGCGGGTCGTACGCCACGACGGATTTAAAGATACATTTATGGGAGCGGGCCGTACGCCACGGCGGATTTAAAGGTGCACTTTTGGGACGGGCCGATCGACCCTCGACATATATATGTATATATACATAGGATATACCTCTTGTGACTTAAACTGTTAAATTGATTTAAGGACGTCAATTGTTAAATGTTTTCATGAATAAAGACTTGTCAATTGATGGAGGAAAAATGAAAAGGAAATTACTTATTTACTTATTTTCAGAAATTATTCGGATTTCAGTGCCTTATATATATATTTGCTTCTTAACTGCCTTCACATATCTACTGCTTTCAGTATATTCTGTCCTATTTATATTGTTGGACCTTAGTGAGTGTCAAGTTGAACTCTCGTCACTACTTCTTCAAGATTAGACGGGATACTCACTGGGTACATATATGTATATGTACTCATACTACACTTTCTGTGCATTTTGTTGCACATGTACCTTTATAGTACATTGATCGATTTGGGGACCTACACGGGCTGCATTCATCCAGAGGCGTTTCACAGCTGCCGGAGTCTCCCTTCTGTGTACTTACATTTTATATTTATTGCCTTTGTCCAATTTGTTTTTCGGACAAGCGTTGTATAATTGTGTAAATTCTTAGAAATTGCTCATGGACTTGTGTCACCGGGTTATGGGAATGTCTTGGTATTTCCTTTTTTGTATTATGTTGGTTTCTTGCCGTGTTTAAATTACGAAATTTATTTATTTAATAATGGAAATGCAAGAAGAGGCTTCGATTCTAAAATGTTAAAGAAGAAAGTGTTCCAACTGATTAAGGGGTCGGCTTGCCTGACAGTGGTGTCCGGCGCCATCACAACCCATAGGTTTTGGGTCGTTACAATTGAGTTGGCCGAATTGAGGTAAGTATCTTGTCTAACTTTGTGTGGGAGAAACCACCCCTTGGAATTGAGTCAATTGTGCTATCTTGATATGTGAAAGGCGTGTACACAAGGTGACGAGTGGGTACACAGTTTATATATGGTATTGACCGATTAGATTGCCTAGTCACTTTCCATGCTCTTGAGTAGATTGTCATAATATGTGGTATCTCTTTGTTAGACTGCTCTTACATGCTCTATATGATGTTGTTAGTTATTATTTGCCTCTTGTTTGTTATTTGGCCTCTATATGCCTTGCTTGTTGTCATTGCCTTCATTATTATCTTGTTACCTCTTAACCGTTGAGTTATTCTATGATTACATGCTTATCTATTATGAGTCCAAGTTGTTGTGAATACCTGTATAGTTATCACATGCCTTACATGTCTTGTTTCCTTGTAAAGGTTGTTGTACTCCTTTGATTATTATGTGATTCCCATGTTGCCGTGTACTCATACGTTTCGTTGTAGAATTTCTTGTAATTGAGCTGTTGCGTTATTGTTGATCGATTTATATTATTATATGGTGGGATCGGGTTGCACGCTGCAACAGGAAGAATAAGGGTGATATATGTTGAGGAGGAATAAGGGTGAATTGTTATTATATAGTAGGATCGGGTTGCACGCCGCAACATGAGGAATAAGGGTGATATATGTTGAGGAGAAATAAGGGTGAATTGCTATTATACGGTAGGATCGGGTTGCATGCCGCAACATGAGGAATAAGGGTGGATTGATATGGAGTAATAAGGGTGAATTATCATATTGATATTGATATATGGCGGGATCAGGTTGCGCGCATATATATATATATATATATATATATATATATTACGTACTGTTATTGTTACAGAGGAATAAGGGACGATTTTGTGTTGTCTTGTGGGATCAGGATGCGCGCCGCATCAGTTTATGAATTTTTTGTTTTTTTCTCTCAATGTGTAAGTTATTCGGTAGTTTTGCATTTCACTTAAGGATTGGTTATATCTGGATACTAATTAGACACTTGAGTTATGTATTTATTTATGCAAATTACCGATTTTCAAAGTGAATTTACTATGTTAAGTCATTACCTCCTGCCCTGCTGAGTCGTTAGTAAGATAGTATTTTAAAAAATGAAAGAACTAATATCATGTTACCTTGTGTGACTTTAAGTTATAACCCGCTGTTTATTCCGATACTTACTATTTTCTACTAGTTGTCATATCTTACTTCAACTGCTTTCTCAACTTAATCTTCTCAACCTGTCTGGGGTTTTATCTTACTTACAAAGGAACTGTTATTATATTTTTAACCTAATAAACTCTACATAAAATTCAATAATTTATTAGATGTCGTATTTTGTTTGGAAATGTTATTCTCTTCACTCCAATGATTTCTAAAATAAACACATCTTTCTCACTGATTTCCTTACTTGGTGTAGAAGCCGTATTATTACCTTACGATATATGAATGGAATCTCTTTGTTACACCCTATAGTTTCGTGTGTGAGAGTACGTTGTAAGTTAATTGATGGAAGCTCTGAAATGAGAGAATATTTGAAAGTATATAAAGTTAGTTAATCATGTCACCTCAGAGGTTACAAATATTCAAGATGATGATCAACAAGTACAAAGAGGGTTGGAAGGTTCAAAAGCTAAAGGAATTGAAGAAAACAATGTTTCGTCGAAAGTCGACATGATGTGAATGTTTTAACATGTACTTTTGGGGTGAGACTAGGGTGATTAACATGATAAGAAGGTTATGTTATGAATTAGGTTAGTATTATGATAGTAGTGTGTTATTTTGATGTCAAGCGAGTTGTGGAACAAAAATCGATGAAAGTCATCACAAGTTACATTCATAGGTTTTACTGAAACTTTGGGTCAAATGTAACTGCGATTTTATTCCAATCTACTTATATTTATTGGGTGTTCCACCCATAAAATTGAATCTCTATGAGTCTATTTTCTAACGTATTAAACCGTTTATCAATACGATTTCGGAGTAGAGAGATATACGCATTTTTCCGAGACTGCGCAGGCTGCTAGGTGACAAGTAGGTGTGTCACCTACTTGGTTAAATGAGAGCCCAAAAAGAGGAATTTTGGGTCGGCGAAAGAGCTTATTTAAGAAATTATCTCCTAAAATATAATCCTTATTATATATCACAAAAAACCAGACCTAAACCCCTGCAATCTTCCTCCCAAAAGTTACCCACAAACCCTAGTCTACTTTCTATCCCTTTCAAGTTCTAATTGGGGAACCTAGAATTTGAAGAACCAAGATAAGGGCTGAGTTATACAACAAATAAGTTAAGTTTACTGATCTCTTGAATCCATTTTTTATGCTGTAAATTCATGGTAATTCGTTCTATACTTGTAAGATCTCATGGGATGGTGATCGGAAGCCGTGAGTTCGAGTTATTCACTTGTAGCAGATTGTTTTGTGTTGCTGTTGTGCTGCGTATTTTACTGCTATTTTGTGGAGTTTTGGATGACGAAGGGTGTGGAGAAAATCCATATAGATGTATGGTTGTGGGCTGGTTGTTCGTCGTAATATTTCCAGGTCGTTTGACACTACTACGGTGGTCGTTTTGTGTATGAAGAAATTGCGGTGTGTTCGGCTGTTTTGTAGTATTTTATGGTGTATATAAGGCTGGAAAATAATGTATATATATTGTTGTTGTTGTGTTCTTGTGTTGTTGGTGTTATCTTTAATTTGGAGGAAGTAAGGATTATAGGGGAGATGCTGCCTGTTTTTATACAAAATAAGCTTGTCGTTCGTTGTGCGATAGTTGTACCTTTCGTAACTTAATGATAGTATTATTATCGTTGTTGTAGATTAAGGTGCGAAGAGGCGAGTTCAACTTGGTGAGTGGAAAGATTGTGATAAGGTATGTTAAGGCTCTTCCTTCATTCTTTTGGCATGATCTAAAGTGATACGAACATAAACGATACGCTATTTCATAATGAATCTAATCCTAGCAACTAAGGTGGTCCATGTTGTTCTTTCCTTAAAAAGTTATTCTAAGAAAGTACGTATTATCCTTGAGTTCTAGTGAAGTTCATATTCATGGTATGATTTCCATAATGTTAATAGAAGGTGCAACTACCTTACGTCACTCCAAAAGGTTTAGAGCGTGATTCCATGAGTCCAACATGCATTATATATAGTATCTATTTTGCTCTACCGAGCGGCACTATAGTTGGCCGGGTACGACACCTAATGTGCAACCACTAATCAATTGGGTTTTACCTAGGTTCACGTGGCCGGGTACATTTTTACCGAGTCCTCTTTTAGGCCGGGTACAATATGATGATGATGATGCCTACATAGGCGGATGTTTCTAAAAGATTATGTATATATATATATATGTATCACGCATTCCATGTCACTATCTCTTAGAGGCACTCAGATGCTACATGTTGTATCTCCTATATCTCTCTTTACATTACTGTTCTTATTTATGCTTTTTTGCCTTACATACTCAGTACTTTATTCGTACTAACTTCCCTTTTGCTTGGGGACGTAGCGTTTCATGCCCGCAGGTCCCGATAGACAGGTTGACAGTCTTCCTAGTAGGCTATCAGATCAGCGGAAGGTGCTACTTCAGTTCACTTACTCCGGAGTTGCCTATTTGGTCAGTATGATTGGGACATGTATTGACTGGTATGGCGGGGCCTGTCTCGACCTATATGACATTTATGTAGTCTTAGAGGCTTGTCGAAAGATGTCAGGTATATGGATACTTGTATGGCCTTGTTGGCCTATGTTTTGAGTTTACAAATGATCATGTCAGCCTTATAGGTCCATATGTCACATGTATAAGTTTCTATATAATGTTGGGTCATCCTATGTCTAGTATGCACTTATATTTTATTCTTGTTATCTCATGACGACCCTTTTGGCCCATTTACCCATTATAGTATGATAAGAAAGATATGTTATGTCTGTACTCGGTTGAGTAAGGTACAAGGTGCCTTTTGCGGCCCAAGGTTGGGTCGTGACAGAAGTGGTATCAGAGAAGTTCTGTCCTAGGGATTCTACAAGTCGTGTCATGTTATGGGGGTGTTCTGCACCACTCTTATAAGCAGGAGGCTATAGGGAGTTTAGGACTCTCACTCTTTATTCTTAATCTTGATCGTGTTGTATAGCTCAGCTGTAAGAAATCAAACACGTAAATTCTATTATACATAATACAATGATGCCTACATCTACAAACACAGTTGGTAAGAGATTGAATGTGGTTGTGGAGTTGAATCAGAGGAACTCGATTTTGCATCATGCTTATGATGAGTAAATATAAGGTCTTCAATAGATCATCTGTGTACTAAGATGTGTAAGCTTATTGATAAGGAGCCCTAAGGCACGAATATCAATCCACTCGTACGGTAAAAAGGAATAAGAGAATTGAAAGGTAGACATAAGTTTCAGCAACTAAAAGAAGGAGTGTGAAGAAGGGTACGAGGTACCTAGTTAATAAAGATTATTAGTATTTATAATTCAGGCAGAGAAATATAAGCATTTTGAGTTACTTTCAACAGTAACAGAGATATCTACAATTGACCATACCCATCGCAGTTATGCCTTATGGGAGCTAACAGATATAATTTAAGAGAAGGATAGGATATCAGGATCTAGCTAAGGTTAGAGTAACCCAAAATTGTGGATGGATTGTTATCATTATCTAACATTTTTGAATGGTAGTGCAAGACATGGTAATAGTTCTCATTGAGAGATATCCAGATGGTGCACTCTAGAATAATACAGTCGGATATGAATACTAGAATGTTTAGAAAGTTCAGAAGATCAGCACTAGAATCCTAGAACGGGAGAATATTTACCTTAGGATGACTCCTACCCCTAGTAAAGAGAGAATGTTAGTCGACCCAAGGGACAATGAGATGGTGCAAGGGGATCTAAACGCGAAAGGTTGTTTTGTTGAAGTTTTTAGAATAAGGTAATAGACAGAGATATTAGCAGGAGAATAAAAAGAAGAGTAAATGAAGCATTATGAGTAAGATGTGATACGTGGATGATGACGGTAGATAAAAAAATGACAGTATTACCGAATCTATAGTTAAGGGAAGAAAAAGACAAGAGTAACAGGCCTTGAGGCAACAAAAGAGCACAAGTCATAAAGTCACATCCTCATTTCGAGAAATAAGTTCGTGATTACCATAAGTAAAAGTTAGACCCCCGAGTAATAGAAATTAGTATGGGATAGTAAACAAATAAAAATCGAACATGAATTAGGGATAGAAAGAGTTGGTAATAGTCAGCATCGTTTCAAAGATAGTGCTTCGACAATAATAGAATGAACAATAGAAGAATAACCTTTAAAGGTCATTCACAAAGACGCTTCTGTAAAGCAAGCATTGTGACTAGAGTTAAACTTAAGGGACTAAGTTTGCCAGTTACACCACGTGTCACCCTTGTGCGTAAGGTATTCAGTTATATTTGGTACAGAAGGGTTACCACAAGGTGAGTGATGTCAATGAAGATGTGAAAAGATGCTAAAGTGGATGAGGTAACTATGGATTAAAAAGGAAGAATGCGGTAAAAAGGCGAAGGGAATGAGATTAAATTTATTCAGATCCTACAAATATGTTACGACTCCAGTATATTATGAAAGCACAATGTTGGTAAGAGGCAGTAAGGGTTCCTGTCAAGGATGTTAATTGGTAAATAAGTGTGAGTGGACACTTTATACATAAGGAGCTAGTGCGAGGGTAAGTTAAGACAAAAAAAAAAACATAACCCTAGAGGGGTTACACATAATATAAATATGAGAATGGACCAATGAGTAGTCTGTAGTAGATTCAGGAAGAGCCTAGTTATGGCTAGATAGGAGGATATAGACAAATCAGTAGATCATGCTCATAAACTTAGTAAAACCCAGCATAGGAAATTCAATCTCTCAGATACGACATCGTAATCCTCGAGAAATAGTCAGATATGAGTTGGGGTAGTAGAAGTTACAATATAAGCATTACGAGAATAAAAGAGAGTGCCACTATGGAGACAACTGAAATTTTAATTAAGAAGTAACCCTACGAGCACAAGGGCATGGAGGTAAGTAACTAAGGATACTGATAGGCGAGTAAGAACATCAGAAATACCGTGAGGTGTACAATGTAATAAGCTTGCAGCTTTACAAGAGTCAGAGTCTCTTCCCTAAGCACTGCAACAAAAGACTAGCTGAGGAAATAAGGAAGAAGGCTTCAACATAAGCATAGTGACCTAAAGAAGAAATGGTCTTGTAACAACAGTCTCACTATATTATTGTATGCACTCCATAAGAAAGTGTCACCTATCATGACTAAGGAACGAGAAGTAAAATCCAAAGTAATATTCGAGATCATATGAATTTCACAAAATTCCAATATATGTGGGCACTAAGATAAGCCAAGTATTCATGAAACAAGTGGAAGAATGACCAAGAAGGGTAATTGCTTACTTTTAACGAAAACTGAGAAGGCACGAAAGGAATCATCCGATCTATAACATAGAGTTAGTTACGTTGTGAACGCACTTAAGATTTCAGAGTATTATCCACACAACATATATGTTGACATTCCTACAGCTGTAGGAGACTCCGGTATAAGTTAAAAGAAAGAATTGAGTCCACCTCACAGACTGTCACGACCCCAAATCCTAACTGGTCGTGATGACGCCTATCGTGGAACTAGGTAAGCCACTATCACATAACTACACATTTGTTTTAATAAAATCCCCTCAAAATCATTAATAATATTCCGTAGCAAGTATAAAATTTCTCTAAGTCTTTAACAAAGCATAATATCATCTAACCGTCTAAACTATTCCCTAGAACTGGAGTCAACTGATCACGAGCATCTAAGAATAAAACCAACACTGCTAATGTCATAAATAATGTCTTGTAATAAAATACTAATGCTAATGAAGGAAGGGAAATGGAGAAGTTGTGGACGCTGGACAGCTACCTCGAAATCCCGAATGCTGACGATGAACGAACTCAGATGGCTACTAATCAGAACCAGTACCTGGATCTGCACACAAAGGTGCAGGGAGTAATGATGAGTACGCCAACTCAGTAGTAATGAAAATAAATCAAGTCTGAAGATAGGAAACACACAGCAAAAAACACCAATCCACAAAAGAGTAAAATACCGAGTCTCCATAAAGTGTACATGTAATACATAAGTTTGAAAATCAATTTCAGTAAAAATCCTTTGAACAAGTATATTTTCCCAAATGATTCTCAATAAAACTCCCAGTAATATCAGTTTGAAAGATGAAACGAACCATAATCAAAACTCAGTAAAATATCATTATAAAACCGCCCCTCGGGCCAATTCATCTCTCATAATCAATCTCTCAGCACCTCACCATCCCTCAGTAACAGTCACTCAGCACCTCACAGTCACTCAACATCAGCCCCTCGGGCAACCTCACTGTCACTCATACCTCTCAATCACTCATCACTCGGCACTCGGCACTCGCGCTCAGTAGGTACCTGCGCTCACTGGGGGTGTGTACAGACTCCGGAGGGGCTCCTACAGCCCAAGCGCTATAAACAAGACAAATCATGGCATCAATCACTCAGGCTCTCGACCTCTCTCATATCATAAATATCCTCACAGTATTTTCCCTCGGCCTCACTCATTCAGACACTCTCAACATGCCACTCGGGCCATAAATAAACAGGGTTCTCGACCCAAAATAATATTTCATTTCAAGAAATAATATCAATAAACTCTGAGTGCCAAAACAAATTTAGCAAAAAAAAAACTGAGTGCAAAATCATAATATAATAAGTGAGGAATATCAGGAATATAGCCCCAAGGGGGTTAAAATCGATCGACACTAGGCCCCAAACATGACTTACAACCCAAATATATCAAAACATAGTATACTATAAAACATATGCTTTAAAATCAACTTGACAACTCAATAGTTGCCTAAAAAGGAACATCTTTCCAAATTTCCAATTCATGCACGCCCCACACTCGTCATCCAGTGTGTGTGTCACTCCAAAACCGTGAAAGGATGTAAAGTCCGGGGTTTCATACCCTCAGGACAGGATTTAAAGACATTACTTACCTCAATCTAGCCCGAAAAGCTATTCCGCAACACATTTTCCCCTCGAATAACCTTACGAATGCTCCAAATCTATCAAGTTCAGATTTTTCACATCAAACTATGCTAGAGGAATGAAACCCAATCGAAAAATATCAACTTTATGCACAAAACCCGAAATTAGTCAAAACCTGACCCCCGGGCCCGCGTCTCGGAACTCGACAAATTTTATACCAAAATGTTCTTCATCATCTCACGAGTCCGTACTTATAAAGAACTTGAAAATCGGAGTTCGTTTGAACCCTCAAATCATCCCTAAAAGGGCTCATATTCTCAAGCCCTCATTCCTTCTTTTTCTACTGATTTTCATAAATTAAACAATGATAATTTGGTCCTTAATCACATATAATCGAGTTATAGGGTCCAAAATCCTTACCTCAATGAAGAACAATGGTTTTCTCTCTTCAAAATCGCCTCGAAAGCTCTCTTCCTGTTCAAAAATGGCGGAAAAGTGGGTGTTGGTCGCAAAGGGTTTATTAAATACTGCCCAGGGATTTCCTTAATCGCGATCGTCGAAGGACCCTCGCGATCGCGAATAACAACTTCGGTGGTACCCAAAATTACCCTATGCGGTCGCGATCTTTACTCTGCGATCGTAATGCTCTACCCTTCACACCTACGCGGGCGCGAAACACAGACCGCGTTCGCGAAGAACAAACACATGACCCCAGACTCGGCCTGCCAACCCTACGCGATCGCGACCTGACATCACGCGATTGCGATGAACAAACCTCCAAAGCTACGTGATCGCAGCCCGACCTCTGCGATCGCACCAAGAAATTTCCTCCTGGACTCACTCAACTCTACGCGCTCGTGGACCTGACCTCGCGATCGTAATGCACAAATTGCTGTTGTGCTAACACCAGAAAAACAGCAGACTTTTCCAAGCCCAAAACGTTCGTTAACCATCCGAAATCAATCCCGAGCCCCTCGGGACCCCGATCAAATATACCAACACATCATAAATGATCATTCAAACTTAGTTGAACTCTCAAAACACTAAAAATAACATCAAAAATACCAAAATCACATCGAATTCAAGCCTATGAACTTTGAAATTTATAAATTCCACCAACGATGCCGAAACTACCCAAAACACCTCCGATTGACCTGAAATTTTGCAGACATATCCAAAATGACATTACAGACCTGTTCCAACTATCGAAATTCCATTCGGACCCCGATAGCCTATTTTCCACTACCGACCAAAAATCACCAAAAATTAACTTTCGCCAATTCAAGCCTAATTCTACACCGGATATGACAAAAATATTCCGAACACACTCCTAAGTAATAAATCACCTAACGAAGCTATACGAGCCATAAAATCCATATTTCGAGGTCGTTTTCCAATAAGTCAACTCCTAGTTGTCTTTTCCAACTATAAAGCTACTGTTAGAGACTAAGTGTCTCAATTCTCACTACAACCATTCTAAACCCGAGCCAACTGACTCTAACACATCATAAACAGTACAACCAACATATGATAAGGCAACACAGTAATAATAATGAATGTTCTACGTAACGACCGGCCGGGTCATTACACAGAAAAAGGCTTGAATTGTTAGAACATTATATTATGGTTGCTCCATAGCGTCCATGAGGGGCTAAAACATTAACTAATATCCTGACTCGCAGATCAGAAGATAAAGTAAGCCTACTTAAAGGCTAATATAGAAGAGGAAACTAAAAAGTTACATTAGTTAAATAAATTAAGAGTCTGATTATTATACCCCCATGAGTATAGAAATCGCGATTCAGTACATTGTAAAATCACTCTTAATATCAAAGGTACAAGAGAGACAGTACATGAGTCATATTCTATAACGACTCTGGGGTAAAGATAGTTAGAAAAGTACTAGCTTCATAAGGAGTAAGTATGAAGCTCCCGCTGGATTGTATATGCACCAGAGGTGTAAGTATTATAGTAGAGCTTCAAGTTGTTTATGTGAATTCCACATATGTTGAAGGGTAGTTATGAAAGAGACAAAAAATATGATGCTAGATTTAAAGGTAAGTAATGTAAGGGTGAAGAAGGTACATGATACTCGAGTGCAGAAGGTTGTGAATAGTCCAGACTTCAAATAGAGGGTTAGAAGCACTATGATTCAGTATCCGCAAATGATAGTGGTGTCATCAGTGGCATATTATCCAGCCTGTGGTTTCCATATACAGAGAGGTCTAGCTAAGAGAGTAAAGAAGAGTTAGATACGATATGATATCTTGCTTGAGGTTCCAGAATAACAAAAGGAAAGCTACGGTGCTAGCAAGCTAAAGGAAGGTTGCGAGTAGTATAAATAGATATATGTAGGTTGCAATCCAAATTATTGTGGAGCGACAAGGTTTTAGCTAGACAGGAGTAAGGATAAGAAAATGTGAGCGAGAAGGTGATAAAAATAGGTAAGTCCTCGGGATTACACTCATCACAACAAGAGAGCTGATGGTTTCCATAAAGTTATAAAAAGCTCAGTATAGCATGAGTGAACTCAGGGGAGTTTAAGACTAGGATAATTTAGAAGAGATGGAATGCTGCCCCAGTGGTAAAATTTGGGTGTAATTGTGATATATAAGAGGATGGCGTTTAGGCATTTGATTGGGTAATGATTCAAAGAAAAGGGATTTGATGAATTGTACATGATTAAAATACCCCCATAAGGCGAATCACGTTGGGATGCTATGAAATATGGTTAATGAAGTATTGTATCGTCCCTAGGGGGATCAGGAAAATGACTTCAGATTTTCCCCCATGCGACGTGAGCCCTAACGACAATGTATTACGTAAGAGGTTTCAAGTTATCAGTGGTAGATGATAGATCAACATAAGGTGAATCAACAATAGGCATAATTTTTTTTGAAAGTATGAGATGAGATTAGGTCGTGATTCTTAAGAGGAATAGTAAAGTGGAAGAACTAATGGGCATAGATTTATGCATATAGGATAAACAGCGAGAGAGTAACCTGGAGTTGGGAACAAACCTTGGTAATAATAAATCGGAGTAAGTGTTATGGTACATTATAACCTACCTAGATGTAGTAAAACCATAAGGATAGATATAGAAGGCTACAAAACAAGATATAACAACAATCGTAAGTTCGACAAAGTACCGAGCGAAGAACTTCAGCACACGTATATATCCTGGAAGGAACAACTTGTCATAGTTCTGTATATGTTTCAAAGGTGAGGCTTAGAGATTGACTAAAATCTAGAGGAAAAAGGACAAAAGAGTTGCATAGGAGCACATACAAGTACAAAGTCGTACAGGCTGCATGACAGAAGGTCGCAACAGTTACAAGATTGGAAGAATTCAGACAACAAGTCGTGGTGTTAGAGAAAGGCCTAAAAGGGGGGAACGCTCTGACCTTCGGATTTATTCACAAAATAGTTGCCTAGATGTCAAGGATAGTACTAAATATTCATAAGAGCTATAGGTTATGAAATTAATAAGCTCATCAGTCATCATTCGAGGGCGAATGTTCCAAAAGGGGGAATGATGTTACACCCATAGTCTCGTATGTGAGAGTACGTCGTAAGTCAATTGATGTAAGTTCTGAAATGAGAGAATCTTTGAAAGTATATAAAGTAAGTTAATCATGTCACCTCAGAGGTTAAAAATATTCAAGATCATGAATAACAAGTACAAATAGGGTTGGAAGGTTCAAAAGCTAAAGGAATTGAAGAAAATAATGTTTCGTCGAAAGTCAACAAGATGTGAATGTTATAATATATACTATTGGGGTGAGAATAGGGTGCTTAACATGATAAGGAGGTTATTTTGTGAATTAGGTTATTCATATGATAGTCGTGTGTTATGTTTTGATGTCAAGCGAGTTGTGGAATAAAAGTTGATGAAAGTCTTCACAAGTTACATTCATAAGTTTTACTGAATATTTGGGTCAAATGTAACTGCGATTTTCTTCCAATATACTTATATTTATTGGACCCATAAACTTGAAGCTCTATGAGTCTATTTTCTAACGTATTAAACCGTTTATCAATACGACATCAGAGTAGATAGATATATGCATTGTTATGAGACTGCGCAAGCTACTAGGTTACAAGTAGGTGTCTCACTTACTTGGTTAAATGAGAGCCCAAAAAGAGGCAATTTCGGGTCGGTCGAAGAACTTATTTAAGGGCTTATATCCTGAAATATAAACCTCATTATATATTACAAACAACCGTACCTAAACCCTTGCAATCTTCCTCCCAAAAATTACCCACAAACCCTAGTCGATTTTCTCTCCCTTTCAAGTTCTAATTGGGGGTAAAACCTCGAATTAGAAGAACCAAGATAAGGGATGAGTTATACAAAAAATAAGGTAAGTTTAATTCACTCTGAATCCATTTTTTCTGCTGTAAATTCACGGTAATTCATTCTATACTTGTAAGAACTCATGGGACGGTGATTGAAAGCCGTGAGTTCGAGTTATTCACTTATAACAGACTGTTTTGTGGATTGTTTATTGTTGCTAATGTGCTACTTATTTTACTACTCTTTTGTGTTGTTTTGGTTGATTAAGGGTGTGGAGAAACACCATATATATGTAGGGTGGTGGGCTGGTCGTTCATCGTAACATTTCCGGGTCGTTTGACACTACTACGGTTTCGTTTTGTGTATGAAGAGATTGCGGTGTGTTGGGTTGTTTTGTAGTATTTTATGGTGTATATAAGGATGGAAAATAATATATATATATATATTGTTGTTGTTGTGTTTTTGTGTTGTTGGTATTATCTTATATTTGGAGGAAGTAGGAATTATAGGAGAGATGCTGCCTGTTTTTATACAAAATAAGCTTGTCGTTCGTTGTGCGATAGTTATACCTTTCAGAACGTAATGATAGTATTATTATTGTTGTTGTAGATTAAGGTGCGAAGAGGAGAGTTCAACTTGGTTAGTGGAAAGATTGTGATAAGGTATGTTAAGGCTCTTCCTTCATTCTTTTGGCATGATCTAAAGTGAAACGAACGTAAACGATATGCTATTTCATAATAAATCCACTCCTAGCAATTAAGGTGGTCCATGTTGTTCTTTCCTTACAAAGTTATTCTAAGAAAGTATATATGATGCTTGAGTCCTAGTGAAGTTCATATTCATGGTAAGATGTCCATAATGTTAATAGAAGGTGCAACTACATTACGTTACTCCAAAAGGTTTAGAGCGTGATTTCATGAGTCCAACATGTATTATATATAGTATCTATTTTAATCTACCGAGCCGCGCTATAGTCGGCCGGGTACGGCACCTATTATGCAACCACTGATCAATTGGGTTTTACCGAGCTCCACGTGGCCGAGTACATTTTTACCGAGTCCTCTTTGAGGCCGGGTACGATATGATGATGATGATGCCCACAGAGGTGGGTGTTTTTAAAAGATTATGTACATATATGTATCACGCATTTCATGTCACTATCTCTTAGAGGCACTCAGATGCTACAGGTTGTACCTCCTATATCTCTCTTTACATTACTGTTCTTATTTATGTTTTCTACCTTACATACTCAATACTTTATTCGTACTGACTTCCATTTTTCTTGGGGACGCTGCGTTTCATGCCGAAAGGTCCCGATAGACAGGTTGACAGTCTTCCTAGTAGGCTATCAGCTCAGCGGAAAGTGTTGCTGCACTCCACATACTCCGGCGTTGCCTATTTAGTAAGTATAATTGAGACATGTATTGACTGGTATGGCAGGGACCTGTCCTGACCTATATGACATTTATGTTGTCTTAGAGGCTTGTAGACATATGTCAGGTATATGGATACTTGTATGGCCTTTTCGGCCTATGTTTTGAGTTTACAAATGATCGTGTCAGCCTTATAGGCCCATATGTCACATGTATAAGTTTCTATATAATGTTGGGTCATCCTATGTCTAGTATGCACTTATATTTTATTCTTGTTATCTCATGACGGCCCTTTGGCCCATTTACCCATGATAGTATGCTAAGAAAGATATGTTATGTTGGTACTCGGTTGAGTAAGGTACCGGGTGCCCGTCGCGGCCCATAGGTTGGGTCGTGACACTCTTGAACACCTTAATTAGCATGTGACACAGATATGATGAGTTGCACATGGAATATGTCGTGCAAAGTGAAATGGAAATATGTGGGCACCAGGTGCCATGTCATGCTATTGTTAGTAGATTACGAGGATTGGGATTGTTGAAATGGTATATTAGAAATGATTCGATTGGTTGAGTTAACGTTGCTTCCTTTACTTGAACTCATTTATGCTTCATCCGGACCCCAACTATGTTGTTGGTTAATTACTTGGTTGGTTTTTGCTGCCATTCGTGTTGTTACACCTCATGTTTTCGTACGTGAAAGTATGCGATAAGTTAATTGATGGAAGCTCAGAAATGAGATGTTACATCCCGTATTTTCGTATGTTAAAGTTTCATCTTAAGTTAATCGACGTAAGTTTGGGAATGAGATTATTTTGAAATTATAAGCATTATGCTATTTCAAACAAGTGATAAGTAAATTCGTAAAGGTGAGAGGGTAAGCGAATCGACGAAAATGAGTTTCGTCGAAGTTTGATATTTTGGGATAAAATACGGTTCAAGCTATAATACACCGTATTTATGGACTAGTGCCATATAAGGTATCACATGACCATGATAGTAGGGTACATAATGTATGTTAAAAGTGAATAGTATTTTAAGTAAGTTGAGATACTTCTTAATTATGTGGATAATTAGGTAATTAATAATTTTTGGTGGGAGATTAGCTAATTAATTATATGATAAGTGTAACCCCCCCCCCCAACGTGGCACCCCAAGGAGGTCTTGATCCAAGCCAAATAATGAGTCTTAACTCATGTAACAAGTGGCTCATTTAGAGAAGTTTTATGGCCAAGTCATCTCCCAAGTGGGGCCCATACCCACTAGATAAAAAGAGCTCTCTAAATCACTTAAGGGAGGTGCTTATATCGAAAGAAAGGTTCAGCAAGGTTACTGAATTTCAATAGTAATGTAGTGTTTCAAAACATTTCATACGAAGACCATTTTATAATATATAGCGTGAGATTTTGCAATTTTAAGGAGTACAGTGTAATCTTTATCAAGAATATCATACGGATTTCCCCTACTTCGATCCGCCGTTACGTGTTTTATCAAAAAAGAAATGTGTTAGAGGGATTGTCAAGAGAATTGACTCAGGTATGTTAAGGCTATCCCTTCTTTCCTTTTGGTACGATCCATACGATACAAATAAAACGAGCAAATGCACAACCTCCACAAATGACTCTATTCATAGAAATGCTAGAGATGCTTATGTTCTTGATTCCCCATGTGTCCTATTATTCTATCATCTGTTCATAGGTCTCTAGAAAATACGTAAGTTGATAAAGTCTATTTCATGATATTAATCAGAGGCATGATGGTCTTATGACGTTCCGAGGGGTTTTATTAACGTACTTCTCATGCATTGCATTCATTTACATGTATATTGACCCATGATACGATGGCGTTATATACGCGTATATATGTATGTATATATATGTATATGGGATATGGGAAAAGGTTACGACGTTATTTACGCACCACCACCTAATCAGCTGGTAAACATTGATGATTTACCCACAATGGACGAGATGATATGATGGGATAGAGGCTTGATGATGTTATGTATACATATACCTATGCATGATATGAAATTTATACGCATATGCATAATTTTAGATATTAAATGATTCACAGAGCTATTCAGACTTACATGTCGAGTGTTTTACTCCATGTTTTTCTCATGTCTATTATTTACTTATTTTCATTCCTTACATACTCCGTACATTATTTGTACTAATGTCCCTTTTACTTGGGGACACTGTGTTTCATGCCAGCAGGTCCCGATAGATAGGTTGAGAGTCTTTAAATAGGCTATCAGATCAGCGGAAGGTGTTGGTGCGCTCCATTTGCTCCGGAGTTGCTTATTAGTATGATTAGTACATGCATTGATTGGTATGGTGGGGCTCTGTCCCGACCTTTATGACATTTATGTACTCTTAGAGGCTTGTTGACATATGTCATGTATATTAAGAATTGTATGGCCTTGTCGGCCTATGTTCAGTCTACGAGTGATCATTTTGCGTTATTGGCCCGTATGTCACATGTATAAGTTTTTATATCAGGTTGTGTCGTCCTATATTGAGTATTCCCGTATGTCTGTTCTGGTTAGACCATGACGGCCCGTTTGGCCCATTTGCCAATGATAGTACGATAAGAAAGATATGTAACGTTGGTACTCGGTTGAGTAAGGCACCGGGTTCCCTTCGCAGCCCATCGGTTTGGTTCGTGACAAAAGTGGTATCAGAGCTGTTCTGTCCTATGGAGTCTACAAGCCATGTCTAGTAGAGTCTTGTTTATGGGTGTGTTGTGCACCACACTTATAAGCAAAAGGCTATAGGGAATTTAGGACTGTCACTCTTTCTTCTTACTCTAGATCGTATGGTAGAGCTCAGTTGTAAGAACTCAATTTCCTAAACTCTATCTTATTAATAATATGATGATGCCTACATCCAGAAAGATGGTTGGTAAGAGATATAGCTGTGGAAGAGTTGAGTCAGAGGAACTCGATTTTTGTATCGTGCTTATGATGGATAAATATGAGATATTCAGCAGATCATGTGTATACTAATATGTGTAAGCTTTTTGATAAGGATCCCAAAGGCAAGAATGCCTATCCACTCATACGGTAAAAAGGAATAAGAGAATCGGAAGGTAGACACAAGTTTCAACAAGTAGAAAAAGCAAGGTGAAGAAGGGTACGAGGTACCTAGTTAATGAAGATTAACAATATTTACAATTTAAGAAGAGAAATATAAGAATTTTGAGTTGCCTTCAGCAGTGACAGAGGTATGTATAATTGGCCACACCCATCCCAGTTATGCCCTACGGGAGCTAACAAATACGGTTTTGAGAGAAGGACGGGATATCAGGATCCAACTGGGGTTAGAGTAACCCAAAATAATGAATGGATTGTTTGCGTTAGTTGACATTTACGAAGGATATTGAAAATGTGCTAATAGATCTCCTTGTGAGACACCTAGATTGTGCACTCTAAAATAGTACATCAAGATATGAGTACTACAAAGATAGGCACTGGAAGCCTTGAGGGGATAAATATTATCTTAGTGTGACTCCCATCCCTTGTAGAGAAAGAATGTTAGGTAACCCGATGAGCCAGTACGTGGAGGAAGGGGAGCTAAAAGCAAAAGAATGTCTTGTTTGAATTTTTCGAATAAAGTGATAGACATAAATGTTAGAGGGAAATAAGAAGAGAGTTAATGAAGCATTATGAGTAAGATGTGATTCATGGAGGACAACGGTAGATTAGAAAGATGACATTATTACAGAGTCTATAGTCAAGTGAAGGAAAAGACGAGAGGTGACAGGCCTTGAGACAACAAAAGCATATAGGCCATAAAGTCATATCCTCATTTTGAGAAATAAGCTCGTGACTGCAACGCGACTACTAGAAGGAAAAACTAGACTCCAGAGTAATAGAAATCAGTATGGGTTGGTGAACAAGATAAACTAAACATGAATTAAGGACTGAGTGATTTGGTAATGGTCAGCATCACGAGAATTTCATATTGCGTTCCAACGATGATAGAACAGATGACAGAAGAATAACCTTTAAAGGTCATTCAGGAAGACCCTTCCCTAAAGAAAGCAATGTGAGCAAAGTTAAGCTTAAGGGACTGTATGTGCCAGCTACTAAGTGTCACCCTCACGAGTAAGGAAATTTGTTATCCTTGGTACAGAAGGATTACTGCAGGGCGAGTAAGGGTCATCAATGATGTGAGAAGACACCAAAGATGGAAAGGTAAAACATCTATAGGTAGATCGTCGTGGCTCCAACTCTTAGTACTCTCCTAAAGGGGGGAATATGGAGTGACGTGGCATTAAGTCAGAATTAAGTGGTTCTAGTAACTATGAAATGGTAAAGGAAGAATGCCTAAAAATGAGAAAGGGATGAGATTGTACTCATTCAATTCCTACAGATATGCTACGATTCCAGAACATTATGCAAACACGACGTCAAGGAGAGGAAGTAAGGGTTCCTACCTGAGATTTTAGTGATAGATAAGGAGCCAGTGCGAGAAGTAATTTAAGACAAAAGAAACAACCCAAGAAAGCTGTTGCGGAATATTGATTTGAGAATGGGCCAACGAGTAGTTAGTAGTTAATTCAAGAAAAGCCTAGTTTTGGCTAGACAAGAGGATACCGACAAATAAATAGATCGTGCAAGATAAACATAGTGAACCCCTACCTGGGGAATTCAATCTCGCAGATATGACATTGTAATAATTGAGAAACATTCAGATAGTAATTGGGGTAGTTAAAGGTACCATATGAGTATTACGGAAATAAAAGAGAATGCTACTGGGAAGCCTATCAAATTTTAGTTCAGAAGCAACCCTACGAGCACAATGGCGTGAAGGTAAGTAACGAAGGATAATTATAGGGGAGGAAGGACATCAAAGATTCCGTCGAGTATACGATGTAATAAGCTCGCAGCTTTACTAGGGCCTGAAGGTATCCCTAAGTACTACAACAAAAGATTAGCTATGAAAATAAGAAAGAAGGCTACAACCTAAGCATAGTAACTTAGAGGAGAAATGGTCTTGTAATAGCAGTCTCACTACAACATTGTAAGCACTCTATAAGAAAGTGGCACCTACCCTGGCTAATGAGCAGGAAATGAAACCAAAAGTAATATTTGAGATCATATGAGTTGCACAAAAATTTCGGCATGTGTGGGAACTAAGATAAGCTAAGTATGCACGCAACAAGGGGGCTGGAAGACCAGGAAAAGTAATAGCTTTCGTTTAATGAAAGTTGAGAAGGAACGCAAGGAATTATTTGATAAATGATACAAAGTTAGTTATGTTATGAATGCACTTAAGATTTCGGAGTATTATCCATGCAGCAATGATGTTGGCAATCATATATTCGTAGAAGACTCCAATATAAGTTAAAAGAAAGAATTATGTCCAGGTCATATACAATGGATTGAATTGTTAGATGAGGTATCATGGATATTCCATAAAGCTCATGAAAGGCTAAAGTAATAACTAATACCATGAGCCGCAGATCGAGAGATAGCTTAAGCCTACATAAAGACTGATCAAAAGGAGGAGGAAACTAAAGTGTTAAACCAACGAAGTAAATCAGGAATTTGATTATTGGACCCAGAAAATGTTAGACCTCGTGTTTGAGAACATTGCAGGATTAATCTTAGATATCAAAGGTACAAGTGAGATAATATAGTAGCCATATTCTATAATGGCTCTACGATAAAGCATAGTTAGAAGAAGTACCAGCCTCGTAAGAAGTTAGTATGAAGCTCCCACCAGATTGTGCGTGCACCAGAGGTGCAAGTATTATAATAAAGTTTCAAGTCGTGGATGTGAGTTATACCTATGTGGAAGGGAGGTCATGAAAGAGATATAAGATGTGATGAGAGATTTTAAGGTAAGTAAGGTAAAGGTGAGCAACGCACGAGATACTCAAATGCAGAAGGTTTTGAATAGTCCATACTTCAGATAGAAGTCTAGAAGTGCTGGGATTCAGTATTCGGGAGTGATATCGACATCGTCAGTGGCATATTTTCCAGCCTATGGTTTCTAGTTATCGATAGGTCTAGTTAAGAGATCAAAGAAGAATTTGAGACGTAGTGAGGTCTCTTTTGATGTTTCAGAATAACATAAGAAAATCTATGGTGCAAGCAAGTTGAAGGAGGGCTGCGAGTAATATAAATAGATATGTGTAGGTCGCAAGCTAAGGCATGGTAAAGCGACAAAGTTTTAGGAAGACATGAATAAGGATAAGAAAGGGCGAGTGAGAAGGTGATGAGAATGGATAAGTCCTCAAGATTAAGCCCATGAAAACAAGAGAGTTGATGGTTTCTCTAAGTTATAGAAAGCTCAGTATAGCCTGAATGAACTCAAAGGAGTCTAAGACTAGTAGCATTTAGAAGAGATGGAATATTTCCCTGGTAGTCGAATGAAGGTGTAATTGTGATAGATGAAGGATGAAGTTTGGGCCTCCGATTGAGTAATGATTTCATGAATTGTACATGATTAAAATACCCACGTAAGGTAAATCACATTGGAATTCTATGAAATATGGTTATGGAAGTATAGTATCGTATCGCCCCTAGGTGGATCAGGAAAATCACTTCAAATGTTCCATGATGCAATGTGAGCCCTAGAGGTAGTGTTACATAAGAACCATTAAAGAACTATTAAAGGACATAGGTCAAGTTACCGGTATTAAGGTGAATCAACAACGGATGGATAAAAGTTACAAAGTATGAGATGAGATTAGACCATCATTCTTAAGATGAACAGAAATGAAGAACCATTAAAGGACTTAGATTTATACATATATGATAAGCAACGGGAGAGTAACCTGGAGTTTGGTAGATGACCTCAGTAACAATAAATTAAAGTAAGATTTATGGCAGTAAAGTCATGCGGATAGATAACCGGGTCTATGAAATAAGATATAGCAACATTCGTAGGTTCGATAAAGTACCAAGCAAAGAACTTCAATATACCTATTGACGCCGAGAGGGACAACTTGTCATAATTACGTATATGTTCACGAAGTGAGGCCTAAAGGTTGGCTAAAAGCTAGAGGAAAAAGGAGAGAAGAATCGCATAGGCGCACATACTAGGTCAGAGTCGTACAAGCTGATGTCAGAAGGTAGCAATAGTTACGGGATTGGAAGAATTTCGACAAGCAAGTCATGGTGTGAGAAAGAGGCTTAAAGTGGGGGAATGCCCTAGACTTTGAATTTATTCAAAGAACATTTGCCTAAATGGAAAGAAGAGTATTAAACCGTTCGTAAGAGCTATTCGGTTATGAGACAAATAAGGGCATCATTCAACATTCGAGGATGAATGTTCTAAATGGGGGAATGATGTTACACCCCATGTTTTCGTACGTGAAAGTACGCTATAAGTAAATTGATGGAAGCTCGAAAATGTGATGTTACATCCCGCATTTTCGTATGTTAAAGTTTCGTCGTAAGTTAATCGACGTAAGTTTGAGAATGAGATTATTTGAGATTATAATCATTATGCTATTTCAAACAAGAGATAAGTAAATTCGTAAAGGTGAGAGGCTAAGAGAATCGAAGAAAATGAGTTTCATCAAAGTTTAACATTTTGGGATAAAATACGATCCAAGCTATAATACACCGTATTTATGGACTAGTTCCATACAAGGTACCACATGACCATGATAGTAGGGTACATACAGTATTTTAAAAGTGAGTAGTATTTTAAGTAAGTTGAGATACTTCTTAATTATGTGGATAATTAGGTAATTGATGATTTTTTGTGGGAGATTAGCTAATTAATTATAGGATAAGTGCAACCCCCACCCCAACGTGGCAGCCCAAGGAGGTCTTGATCCAAGACAAATAATGAGTTTTAACTCATGTAACAAGTGGCACATTTAGAGAAGTTTTATGGCCAAGTCATCTCCAAGCGGGGTCCACACCCACTAGGATAAAAGATCTCTCTAAATCACTTAAGGGAGGCGCTTATATGGAAAGAAAGTTTCAACAAGGTTAATGAATTTCAATAGCAACGTAGTATTTCAAAACACTTCATACGAAGACCATTTTATACTATATTGCATGAGATTTTGAAATTTTAAGGAGTACGGTGCGATCTTTCTCAAGAATATCATACGGATTTTTCCCTATTTTGATTCGCCGTTACATGTTTTATCACAAATGAAATTTGTTAGAGGGATTGTCAAGAGAATCGGCTCAGGTATGTTAAGGCTATCCCTTCTTTCCTTTTGGTATGATCCATACGATACAAATAATACGAGCAAATTCACAACTTCCATAAATGAATCTATTCATAGAAATGCTAGAGATGCTTATGTTTTTGATTCCCCATGTGTCATATTATTCTATCATCTGTTCATGGGTCTCAGAAAATACACAAGTTGATAAAGTTTATTTCATGATCTTAATCAGAGGCATGATGGTCTTATGACGTTCCGAGAGGTTTTATTAACGTACTTCTCGTGCATTGCATTCATTTAAATGTACATTGACCCATGACCAGATGGTGTTATATACGCGTATGTATGTATGTATATATATGTATATGGGATATGAGAAAAGTTTATGGCGTTATATACTCACCACCACCTGATCAGCTAGTATACGTTGATGATTTTCCCACAATGGCCGAGATGATATGATGGGATGGGATGCCATCAGAGGCTTGATGATGTTATGTACACATATACCTATGCATGGTATGACATTTATACGCATATGCATGACATTTTAAATATTATATGTTTCACAAAGCTATTAAGACTTACATGTCGAGTCTTTTACTCCATGTTTCTCTAATGTATATTATTTACTTATTTTCATTCCTTACATACTCCGTACATTATTTGTACTAACGTCCCTTTTGCTTGGGGACGCTACGTTTCATGGCCGCAAGTCCCGATAGACAGGTTAAGAGTCCTCCAAGTAGGCTATCAGCTCAGCGGAAGGTTGTTGGTGCGCTCCATTTGCTCTGGAGTTGCTTATTTGGTCAGTATGATTAGTACATGCATTTATTGGTATGGTGGGGATCTGTCCCGACCTTTATGATATTTATGTACTCTTAGAGGCTTGTAGACATATGTCACGTATATTAAAGATTGTATGTCCTTGTCGGCCTATGTTCAGTGTATGAGTGATCATTTTGGCCTTATAGGCCCGTATGTCACATGTATAAGTTTTTATATCAGGTTGGGTTGTCCTATATTGAGTATTCCCTTATGTTTATTATGGTTAGCCCATGACGGCCCGTTTAGCCCATTTGCTAATGATAGCATGATAAGAAAGATATGTAACGTTAGTACTCGGTTAAGTAAGGCACGGGGTGCCCATCACGGCCCATCGATTTGGGTCGTGACACGTGTTTTCCTCTTATTGTTACTACTATTTACAATTTGATATCCTTCTGCTATTGGTATTACTCTGCTAGTCCTTTCTTATTAGATTTAGGTTAAATCCTACAGGTTATATATATATATATATATATATATATATATATATATATATATATATATATATATATATATATATTCCGTAGTGTCTTGACCTGGCCTCGTCACTACTCTACCGAGGTTAGGCTCGATATTTACTGGGTACCACCATGGTGTACTCATACTACACTTCTGCACATTTTTGTGCAGATCCAGGTATTGATCGTTAGTAGTTGTGCGGATTCTTGCTGAGGAGACTCAAGGTAAACCTATCGCCACGTTCGCGGGCTTTGGAGTCACCTTCCTATTTTGTATTCACACTGTATTTGAAGGTTGTAGTAAACTCTGTAGAGCTTATGACTTGTACTACCGATTTTGTGAATTGTAAGTTTTATAGTGAATTCAATTTCTAAAGTTGTTAGATGCTATTTAATTATTATTACTCAGTATATGTTAGGCTTACCTAGTCCCTAAGACTAGGTGCCATCACGATACCCAACGGAGGGAAAGTTAGGTCGTGACAATGAGGTAACAAATAAGGTGATGTAATACAAAAAGATACAATATTCCAAAAATCTAAGCAAACAATGAACCTTTTCAATGGGTGTATTTGAAATTCATTGAAAACATATAGATAAGTCAATATACAAAATTTGAGGAAGATTGGAGGTGGTTTGGATTGGTTTTGTATGAAAACGCGTAATTAAATCGACTTCATAAAATTCTTCTGTGACACATGTATCAAATATGTATCACACATGTATCTCACGAACAGGTATACATGTGATACACAATTGATAAAACTATGATACATATGTGATACACAAATGATACACAATGTGATACACATATCATTTTTTTCATGTTCAGTTTTTACTTCGAATTTTCTATTCAAATCACCTAAAAACTTTACCAAATCATCCCAAGACTAAGATTCAAGTTCTTTAAGATATAATCAATTTATTCTAATCACACCCACTCAAAAGAAAGCAAACATTTGATATTTGTTTTGCTACAAATAGCTAATTGGCTAATATTAGTAATATTTTATGAAGGACATAACTAGTAGTTTCCCTTTGATTTTTATTGCAACAGGCTTCATGTCACGACCCGAAATCCCACCCTCGGGCCATGACTGCGTCTAACGTTGAACCCGCTAGACAAGCCAATGTTTGAACTGAATAAAACTCATTAACAACAAATACGAACAAGATAACTAAAATACAACACCGCACTTTCGAAATGAAACCCATAAACAAATCCCAGAACTGGTGTCACATACTCACGGACTATCTAAGAGATTACTACAAACAAAAGGTCTGAAATAAATACATAAGGCTGTCTTTGAAATACAAAGTAAGATAGAGCTGAAAGTGGAAAGTAGAAGGTGACGTCAAGGCCCACGAACGTCTGCGGGTCTACCTCGAGTCTCCTGTGTGACTGAATGAGATGCTCCGATCGTCAGTGATCTCCGAGTCCGGCTGCGTAATCTGCACAAAATAAGGAAGTGCAGGTGTAGCATCTGTACAACTGACCCTATGTACTGAGTAAGTGTTGAGCCTAACCTCGGCGAAGTAGTGACGAGGCTAGGACCAACACAACATATATACTTGTGCAATTTTATATAATAGCAGAAAAAATGGCAACAAAAATAAGCAAGACAGATACGGGGAGAACATGCTGGGAAGATAGGGTAACAGTACGCTAACACAGCAGTACAAGGTAATAAATTAAATGTAAAGGCCAGGAAGAAGTATAGCTTCTAAAACATATAATGAACAGGAAAGGCACGACATGTCCCCTCGTGCATAACCTCACAATCACTCAGCACGGAATGTCCCCTCGTGCATATATAATAACACTCAGCACAGAAGGTCCCCTCGTGCATAACCTCACAATCGCTCGGCACAGAATGTCCCCTCGTGCGTATATAATAACACTCGGCACAGAATGTCCCCTCGTGCATAACCTCACAATCACTCGGCACGGAATGTCCCCTCGTGCATATATAATAACACTCAGTCAACACGGCATGTCCCCTCGTGCGACGAATAATAAAACACAAGGCAACAATAATATGAAATTCAACAACACGAAGTCTCAAGTGCATGGAATTATTCAATACAATTCTATTGTCCCGGCAAGGAGAAATCATCATTTACAACATCACAAATGCCCGACAAGGGTCTCAGCTATAACCAACCTCGCATCAGTAATACAATTTCAACAGTGTAAGCCTCAACTGGAGCAAATAACTCAATAACTCTCCACGTTAAGAAACAACATCAAGTATCACTTTTAATTCATAATTTACTCATAGTGCGGGGAATATTAGGAACATAGCAAATTTCATCACAATTGACTCACGGGCATACTTGACCGCAATGCATAGGCACTTGTCACCACGCCTATACGTTGGACATGAGTTGCACATAGCAAATAAGACTCCATACCTAATCGCTCAAGCTGAGGTTAAGCCAAACACTTACCTCGGCTCCAAAATTGCAAGTCAAGCCTCGATCACAGCATTTCCTTTAGAACCCGACTCCAGAACGGTATTATCTAGACATAATCAACCCAAGTACATCAATAAGTACTAAATAAATCAATGTCTAAGCCAAGTTATGCATTTCCTACTATTCTTCCAAGAATACTAAAATTCGACCCCGGGCCCACACGTTTAGATTTTCAAAAATTCATGAAGGAATCAATTACTCGGAGTCTAAGGATGGAAGTTATGTAATTTAATCAAGAATTTATGGCCTAACATGGAAAATCACGAAATTCCTAAGAACCCTAAAGTTTACTACCTAATTCAATGATTTTAGGTGGTTTATTAGTGAATTAAGCTAGGAATTATTGTTAAAATTAGAAGTTTTATGGGGTTTTACTTACCTCTTACAGTGGGTGGTCGTGGAAGGTGATGCCCCAAGCTTGGATGCTCTCTAATGGAGTTTGAAGATGGAAGGAATGAGGAAAACCCGAAATTTTGGACATTTTAAGTGGGCTGCCAACAGGGGTTTCCACACCTGCGAGAAAAGGATCATAATTGCGGAAAAGGGCCTAGGACCCTGGGCTCGCACCTGCAGGGTTGGGAGCCGCACCAGCGGTCCCGCTCCTGCGGAATTTTGGTCGCCCATGCGGAAAAGGTCGCACCTGCGGTCTCGCGCCTGCGGACTTTGGGCAAGGGGTTGGGGTTCACACCTGTGAGGCTGGGACCGCAGGGGCGGTCCCGCACCTGCGGCTGGGCAACCGCACCTGCGGTCACACCAGCTGCTGTGCACCAGCAGTGGTTTTTGCTGGTTTTTGGCCTCGCGCGGGGTCCGGGAGGCACCTGGGCCCACCCGAGCCCCCGTCCAAAAATACCAACAAGTCCCAAATCATTAAACGGACTTGCTCGAGCTCACGGAACACTCAATACAACGCTAAAACTCAAAATCACCCTCCAAAACCCCTGAATTCAAAACTTAAGAACTTTGAAATTCTAGAATTCACTTCAACGCGCCGAACCGGCCTAAGCCACTTGGTATGACTTCCAATTTTGCAGATAAGTTATAAACGACACAACAGAACTATTCCCGGTCTCGGAATTTCATTCGGACCTCGGGAACATAAAATCACTTCTCAAGCCACATTTCAAATTCTTTAGAAACCCCACAAGTTCATTAACTCCATTTTTCCTCACTTGGATCCGAAACCAATCAAATCAAACCCGTTTTACACCAAATCTCACAGATAGGACAAACAACATATAATAAACCTGTTCCGGGCTCCGGAACCATAACACGGGCCCGGTAACAAGGTTTTTACATAATTATTCATTTTCAAAAGCCTTTATTATTTTCAGAAAATAATTTTCTTTAAAAATTCATTTCTCGGGCTTGGGACCTCAGAATTTGATTCCTGGCATACGCCCAAGTCCCATATTTTCCTACGGACCCTCTGGGACCGTCACATCACGGGTCCGGATCCGTTTACCAAAAATATTGACCAAAGTCAACTTTATTCAATTATTCAATTCAAAAATCCCATTTTATCAAATTTTCACATGGAAGTTTCCCGGCTACCTGCAGGGGCTGCGCACGCATATTGAGGTGAGATTAACGGAGGCTTTCGAGGCCTCGGAACACAGATTTAGCTGGAATTACTCAGGATGCCCTTTTGGGTCATCACACTTCAATATTTTTTGAATTATAGCTCAGGTGTTACAGTTACTTATAACGTTATGTAAATTGCAAAATAACTAATGTTCTGACACTAGTGATTTTGCGAAAAAAGTATAGGCTGCATTGAAACATAATTGCAAGATACAATAATTGATTAACAAAAAACAATAAAAGGATTAAACATACAGACTAGTGAGGTTGCTCAGTTGGTAAAAACACATTCAGCGACGGCCGTTAGGTCTTGGATTCGAGTCACGTTATAGGGGAAGTGTTAAAACACTATACATCCTCCTAATTTGGGAGGGGTCTTGTCACGACCCAAAATCTGACATGTTGTATGGCGCCTATCACAATATTAGGCAAGCCGAAAACTCACAATAACCACATCTCTTTAATTTAAAATATACTGAAATAAGCTTAAATAATAAAAATCTCATAATAACTTGAAGAAAACACCGCATCTTAATAGAAAATTCCCCCGAATCCAGATGTCATTGAGTACATGAGCATCTATACAATAACATGGTATGACTGCTGAAACACTGTCTAGGAAGGTAGAACAGTATAAATAAAGCTAAAAGTAAAAAAGAGAGGAGAGTCAAGGTCTGCGGACGTCAAAGAAGCTACCTCGATAGTCTCTGAACTTATAAAGCTCCCAAGCTAGCAACCGCCGGGCCCAAAAGTACTTGGATCTTCTTACGAAGTGCAGAATGTACTATGAGTGCAACCGACCCAATGTACTCACTAAGTAACAAGACTAACCTTGGGCTGAAAGCAGCGACGAGCTCAACCAATACACTCCAAATACAAAATTTAAACAATACAAATATGATAGTAAATATGACAATAATACCTCAGAGAAACTCATAATCTTTTGGTACAAAATACATGAATGTAGACATGCTCTTAGGTTTAGTGGTTAAGCTCAATATAGATAAATTATGCCAAGTATGACCGACATGAGGAATATTATATCTCTATATCTACATGTCAATGTGGATGTCGCATGTGATGAAACATAATGAAAACCTCATGTATTCACTCTTAAAGTACTCAATCTAGTTGTCCCAATTCTCGCTCATCACTTAGTCACTCAGCATTGTACGATGTTTGCGTTTACTTCTGGTATGTCAGACTCCAGAGGGGCGGGTCCTGCCCAAGCGCTAATATAAAGCTAATCTGGCCTGCTGTGGTGTGTAGCCTATTGCATCATGGAGCCCGATCCACAAATCTCACTCACAACACGATTCTCAAGCCCCAACTCAATCATCATCCTATGCAGTCTCTTGGGCTCACATATCCCATGCCAATCAGCCCAAACAATGATATATGATACAAAAACAAATATTAATAGAGTCTAGAATATGATATGCAAATGATGGATGTGAATGAGTAAAAAATTTCCATCTAAGAAAAATAATTCAACATCAGAAATGACCCCAGTGGGTCTCAACCAGATAAGCATAAAGCCTAACATGATTTCTAATGGTGATTGTAGTTTAATTACTCTAAAACATAGGGATCACATGAATAGCAACAAGGTTTGATGATTACACAGTACCACGGAATTGACCGGGTCACATTTACCACGGTTCATGCCCACGCAACCCGTCACCTAGCATGTGCGTCACTTCAACACCAACCACATAATACGTAATTCAGGGATTCATACCCTCAAAACCAAGTTTAAAAGTGTTACTTACCTCAACCCGTGCAAATCTCTACTCCAGTAAGCCCTTGCCTCGCGAATTAGTCTCCGAAGGCCTCTAATCTAGCCACAAACAACTCGATAAAGTCAACACAAGCTATAAGAATCAATTCCATATGATAAATCTAAGTTCTTAAGCAAAAGTCAAAAATTCAATCCCGGGCCCACGTATCAGAATCAAACTAAAGTTATAAAATCATAACACCCATTCAACCACGAGTACAACCAAATTCTGATACAAAATCGTCACTCAAATCCCCAAATCTTACTCTCCGATACATGGGTAAAATGTTTCAAACATTTCAACTTAATATCATGATAAATTAGTGAAATTATCAACGGGTAATCAAAATACATGGATAAAAGTGATCAAAATTCACTTACCTTTCAATCTAGGTGAAATCCTCTCCAAAAATCGCCTAATTCCGCACCCCAAAACTCTCCAAATGAGAAGAAGAGTCAAACCCTCGATTTTTACATCTCTACCGAGCCCTTTTCACTCCTACTGTCACGACCCGAAATCCCACCTTGGGGCCATGACTGCGTCTAACTTTGAACCCGCTAGACAAGCCAACGTTTGAAGTAATTAAAACTCATTAACAACAAATACGAACAAGATAACTGAAATACAACATAGCACTTTCGAAATGAAACCCATAAACAAATCCCAGAACTGGTGTCACATACTCACGGACTATCTAAGAGATTACTACAAACAAAAGGTCTGAAATAAATACATAAGACTGTCTTTGAAATACAAAGTAAGACAGAGCTGAAAGTGGAAAGTAGAAGGTGACGTCAAGGCCCACGAACGTCTGCGGGTCTACCTCGAGTCTCCTGTGTGACTGAATGAGATGCTCCGATCGTCAGTGATCTCCGGGTCCGGCTGCATAGTCTGCACAACATAAACAAGTGCAGGTGTAGAATCAGTACAACCGAGCCCATGTACTGAGTAAGTGTCCAACCTAACCTCGGCGAAGTAGTGACGAGGCTAGGACCAACACTACATATGTACCTGTGCAATTTTATATAATAGCAGGAAAAACGGCAACAGAAATAAGAAAGTAAGACAGGTAGGGGGAGAACATGATGGGGAGTTAGGGTAACAGTATGCTAACACAACACTACAAGGTAATAAATGAAACGTAAAGGCAAGGCAGAAGTATAGCTTCACAAACATAAAATGAACAGGAAAGGCACGACATGTCCCCTCGTGCATAACCTCACAGTCACTCGGCACAGAATGTCCCCTCGTGCATATATAATAACACTCGGCACGAAATGTCCCCTCGTGCATATATAATAACAGTCAGTCAATACGGCATGTCCCCTCGTGCGACGAATAATAATGAAAAAAAACAAGGCAACAATAATGTGAAAATCAACAATACGAAGTCTCAAGTGCATGGAAATATTCAATACAATTCCCTTGTCCCAGCATGGAGAATTCATCAATTACAATATCAACAAATGCCCGACAAGGGTCTCAGCTATAACCAACCTCGCATCAATAATACAATTTCAACAATGTAAGCCTCGACTGGAGCAAATAACTCAATAACTCTCCACGTCATGAAACAACATCAAGTATCACTTTTAATTCATAATTTACTCTTAGTGCGGGGA
>ML258900.1:2720-17491 GCA_005239495.1 Nicotiana undulata
TTGCAAACCTCAGTAGGGCCTCTACCTGACCTCGTCACTACTTGACTGGGGTTAGGCTTGGCACTTACTGGGTACCGAATGTGGAGTACTCACGCCCTTCTGCACATGTTTTCCCCATGTGCAGATCCAGGTCCTAGTACGTGGTATCTCAACTAGCCAGCAGCATCAGTATCAGGAGACTCGAGGTATAATCTGCAGCGTCCGCAGATCTCCGAGTCCCCTTCCTATCTTGAAGTTGTAGTACTTGTAGATGAAACTATACGGTCTTTTCTATCCAGTTGTACATATTGAGCAGTAGAGTAGCTTGTGATATATTGTGATATTCCGGGTTCTGGGGTATAGTAACTGTTTATGCTGAGCGGCGTCGACTTTATCATGATTTATTTCGCTTATTGTTATTTTACATGTTTTATCTAAATATCGCTTAAGGTATAGGCTTACCTAGTCATCTAGACTAGGTGCCATCACGAGACCCAGTCGGAGGGAGAATTAGGTCGTGACAATGAGTGACGGTTTGCTTTGAAAATTTACGGAATCCGAATATGTGGGTCCGGGGTGTATTTTGGGATTTTGTGATTTAGGTTGAAATAATCATTTAAATAGAGGAATTTTATACTTTTGAGTATAGATTGATTTATTTATGCAATATTTGTCTAGTTTCGAGTCCTTGGGCGACGAATTTGGAGTTTCGGGCGCGTTCTTGACCCGGGAAGTAGACTTGACACGAGATAAGTCTCCTTTCTAATCTTGTAAGAGGGAATTGTCCCCATAGGTGAAATAAATGATTATGTGTTATTATTTGCGAGGACTACGCACGTACAAAATGACGAGAGTCCGTGCGTAGTGACTATTATTGTTATGTCCGGGTAGTTAGGTTCACACCATGCCTTGTGAATATTCATTAAGTTGAATTATATGCCTTGTGATCTCATTGTATGCAACATTTTTTTCAAGAAATTCTAGAACTTGGTGTTTTTAAATGAATTGTTATTGTGGAAAGGATTTAAAGAAAATGTTGCGTTTGCATGCGACCACTTCGCAATTTATATTCCACGAGCAGAGTGATTCTTTCCCCTACTCGGAGCGGGTCGTACGCCACGGCAGGTTAATAGATGCATCTATGGTTCGCGCCGTTCGACCCTTCGGTAGTGAACAATTGTTATTATTATGTTGGCCCAGGCCGTTTGTCCTCAACCCATTATGCGCATGCTACTTGTTTGATGTCTTTATGATTGTTGAACTGTTAGATATCCGGGAAAGATGAATTGAGAACTTGTATATTAGTGTTTCATCACATAATTTGATTTGTGGCTATGATTCGATATTTACTGCCTTACTATCCATACATACTTGTTACTCTCATTAAATTTTACCTAAATATATTGTTTGGACCCTAGTAAGTGTCAAGTCGACCTCTCGTCACTACTTCTTCGAGATTAGACGAGATACTTATTGGGTACATATTATATTTTGTACTCATGCTACACTCTGTACTTAATTGTACAGGTCCTAAGGCAGGTGCATCTGGGTATCAGGCCGGAGCTCGTTCCTGAGATATACCTGGACTAGACTTCATGGTGAGCTGCTCCTCTTGGCGATCCTCAACAGCACTATGGAGTCTTCTTTTGTTATTTCTGTCTATTCTTTTCAGACAGTTTATTACATCTTTTGTTATACTCTACTAGCTTTCCTGTAGACTTGTGACACTAGTTCCTGGCACACACATTAGTAGACATTATTTTGGGATGTAAATATTAAATTATGACTTTTATGGCTATTTCTGTTTGAGTTCGCCTAAATTATCCGTTTTTACTTAATGTCTTAAACCTAAATCAAGTAAGTGTTGGAAATATTTTGGCAAATTAAATAAACTCACTATTAGATTGATGTTGGCTTGCCTGACTACGGTGTTGGGCGCCATCGCGACCTGAGTAAAGATTCGGTTCGTGACAACATGGTATCAGAGCTCTAGGTTCACGTAGGTCTCACAAGTTACGGGCAAATCCAATAGAGTCTTGCGGATCGGTACGAAGACGTCTGTATTTATCTTCGGGAGGCTATATGGTGTTAGGAAATGTCATGACCCAAATTCCCAACCTTAGTGATCGTGATGGCGCCTAACACCACACTTGCTAGGCAAGCTAATGCTAGAAGTCAATTAACAAATTTTCCTTAATTAATAACTTCAGCATAAATAAATAAATTCAAAATGAACTTAACTAAAATAATTCCCAACAACATTAAAATAAAATAATAATAATAATAACCAACTAAATGAAACGAACCACGAACTAATTATATAAATAACTTTAAGACTACCCCAGGGTCTGGTGTCACAATCCACAAACGACTAAAGAACGCTACAAATAATGTCTGAAAGAAATAGTATAATTGTTCTGAATGATATGAAACAGTGTATGTAAAAATAGGAGAAGACTCTCGGAATCTGCGAATGTCGGCAGATGTACCTCGTGTCTCCAAAAGAGTGAATATCCGCTCTAAATATCTCTACTGATGGTCAGTACCTGGATCTGCACAAAAGAGTGCAGAGTGTAGTATCAGTACAACCGACCCCATGTACTGAGTAAGTGCCGAGCCTAACCTCGGCGAAGTAGTGACGAGGCTAAGTCGGGCTTCAACAATAAAATCTTTAACAACAATAAATAATGAGCAAGAAAGAAATCTAAACAGATAGATAATTAAGTGTTGCAATCAAGTAAAATAAAATAACTCTGCTATAACCAATATTTCTTGAAAAATCAGTAAAATATAAATGTAAATATCCTCCCTTATCACTCCTTGTTGCGGCGTGCAACCCGCTCCCACATGTCCTTCCTTATTGCTCCTCCCTAAAATATCTCCCTTATTACTCCTGTTGCGGCGTGCAACTCGATCCCACTTGTCCTCCCTTATCACTCCTTGTTGCGGCGTGCAACCCGCTCCCACCAGACATATTATATCAGTTTATTCAAAAAAATTCACAAAACAGGCCAAGCCTTTCACAATACTTTTGTTTCAACAATTATAAATAATAAACTGCATTTTTCTCATGACTTCATCAATAACCTCTCAACCATGAAACCAACAAGAGTATCAAAATATATACAAATTTATTCCATAAAAACAATATCAAACCTCCCAGCCATATTTATATCACGAGGGAACCAACTCAAACAACCAATACTCTTTCCAAACAATCACAACAATAACTAACAACAATTCAGCAAGGCCAAATAGTCATAGAAACAATAATGAACATGTAACAGTTAAGACAATGATCAAATAAGTGGAGAACGGAAAAGGGGATCATATTTTAGCAAACACTTTGGGTGGTGCATAGATACTCGTCACCACACCTATACACCACGCCCATGCATTTCACATAACAAACAAGTGGGGAGTCCTATTCCCTCAAGCTAAAGTTAGACCAAACACTTACCTCAATTCCGCAGGCCACTCACTGCTCAATTATTGCTTTTCCTTTTGAATTCACCTCTAACTTGCTCGAATCTAATCAAAATTAACTTAATATCATTAACTAATGCTAAAGGAACTAACTTTATTGAAAAATATAATTTTTCCTAGGTTTTCTCAAAAAAAGTGAAAACCCGACCCCGGGCCCGCTTGGTCTAAACTCGAGGTTCGGACCAAATTACGTTTACTCATTCACCCACGAACCCAAATATGCTATTAGTTTTGAAATCCGACCTAAATTTGATATAAAAAATCAATTTTTGCAAAACTCCCTAATTCTACCCAAATCCTAGATTTTTACCATGAAAATCCTTTGTTTTTGCTTTAAAAGTGATGCAAAATAATAAGAAATTGAAACAACAAGGTTTGGAATTGATTACCTATGAATTAGGGATGAAGATTGTTGAAGAAAAATTATTTGTAGGGTTGGAACCTCGAAAAATTGGAAAAGAAAGGGTTCTGCCCGGTTTTTAATTCGTTTTTATAACACTGTACAGGTGACCTTCGCGTTCGTGAAGGGTCAGGTTCCCAGGCCTACGCGTTCGCAGGGATTGGGTCATGTTCGCGGAGCTTAAGCTCCTTGGGCCTCTGCGTTCGCATGACAGGCGGTGCGTTCGCATAGAGGAGTTGGACTCCCCCCTCCCCCAGGCCCAATTGCCTTATGCGTTCGCATACAGGGAGACGCGATCACATAGCTTAGCCATAGTAGCCTTCGCGATCGCACCCTTAAGGCCACGTTCGCATAGCACAAAAGGGACCCCTACTGTGCTTACACTATACGTTCGCATTCATTGGAGTGCGAACGCAATGAACAAAAAAGTTACACACCAGATACAGCAAAAACCAGCAGAGGTTTCAAGTCTAAAAATATTTCGTGGCCTATCCGAAACTCACCCGAGCCCTCAGGACTCTAAAAATAATAATGCACGCAAGTCTAAAAACATCATACGGACTTGCTCGTGTGATAAAATCATGAAAATAACATGTAAATCTATGAATTAAACCTCAAAATTCATCATTTTCATCAAAAACTCTTAAAGTTCATAATTTCTCAACCGGATGTTTGAATCACGTCAAACGAACTCCGTTTTTCACAAAATTTCACAGCTAATCCCTAAATATCATAACAAAGTTGTTCCGGGCTCCGGAACAAAAATACGAACCCGATATCAATGATTTTTAGCATTATTTATTTTCATTAATTTCAGCAAAACAATTTCTTTCAAAAACTGATTTCTAAGGCTTGGGACCTCGGAATTCATTTCCGGGCATACGCCCGAGTCCCATATTTTACTGCGGACCTCTCGGGATTGTCGGAACACAGATCCGGGTGCGTTAACTCAAAATGTTGACCAAAGTCAACTTTTATCAAATTTAAACTCTAAAAATTACTATTTCTCATATTTTCATATAAAAGCTTTCCGGTTTCACACCCGGACTGTGCACGCAAATCGAGGTATTTAATTTGAGTCTTTTATGGATTTTAAACATGGAACGGAGTCTAATTTTATAAAATAATCCCTTGGGTCATCACAGGAAATCTCTCTTTATTCATCTTCTATCGTGCAGTTGATGGTATAATAAATCTCACTCTTCTATTCTCTCACAGATGGTGAGGACGCGCTGAGCCTACATTCCAGACCCGGGAGGGCCCGCTACCACTATCATCCGAGGCTGTGGCAGAGGTCGGGGGAGGGCACCGACCCGAGGTAGGGGACGAGGGCGTCCCAGAGCCATTCCTGTTGCACCCCCAGCGGATCCAGTAGAGGATCCCACCACTGAAGAGCAGGGCGAGGTGCCCGCAGCAGATCGTGCCCCTTTGGACTTCATGACGATGCTAGGATTTAGGAGGTCATGGGCCGTATGATACGGTTCATGGACACCATGACTCAGGCTGGTTTATTTCCAACGGATCCTGCCATGTCCCAAGCGGGAGGGGGAGCACAGACCCCTACCGCCCAGGCCGCAGGTCATGTAGCGGCAGTATATCAAACCCCGGGTACACTGCCCGTGGGCGGGGCCCAACCAATAGCAGCAGCACCTGAGCCCAGACCAGCTGCGGACGGTGATCCGCAAAAGCTATTAGACAGGTGGAACAGATTGCACCCTCCTGTCTTCGGAGGCGAGCGTGGTGAGGACGCCCAGGACTTTATTGATAGGTGCAGGGACAGACTACACAACATGAGGATATTGGAGTCCCATGGTGTTGACTTCACTACTTTCCAGTTAAAGGGCAGGCCCGCAGATGGTGCCAGTCCTATATTCTTGGTAGACCGGCAGATTCTCCTCCCATCACTTGGGAGCAGTTCACTCAGTTGTTCCTGGACAGATATATTCCACCCTATGAGAGGGAAGAGCTGCGGTATCAGTTTGAGCAGCTGGATCAGGGTCAGATGTCAGTGACCGACTACGAGGCTAGGTTTTTTGAGTTGTCTCGTCATGCACTCATGATACTTCCTACTAACGCAGAGAGAGTGCGGAGATTTGTAGCTGGGTTGCATCCAGGTATTAGGGCCAACATGGCCCGAGAGGTGGAGATGGGACTCATTATCAGCTTGTGGTAGAGATTGCTCGCAGGATCAAGGGTTATCGGTCGAGGAGCAGAGAGCAGGGGCAGCAGGATAAGAGAGCTAGATTTTCTGGGGATTTCAGAGGTGCTCCAGCTACGGGCAGATTAAATATTGCTTCATCGCAATGTGATTGACTAATATTGGAGATTTTAAGGTTTATGTCTTTAGTGTTGATTATACTAAGCTAGCGTTTGGCCATAGATTCCCAAATTTATTGTAAAAAATTTAATTTGGGTGAAGTTTGGTTTGAAGATGAAAAAGTGTTTTGACATCAGTTTTCAAAACAAATTTCCCATATTTATTTTGGAAAAACATGAAACATGACTTATACCCATAAGTACTAAAAACTATCACAAATACCTAACAGTACTATTATCAATAACATTCATTATATTATCGCAAACCAGAGTCCTGAACATAAATAAATGTGGTACAAAATTATCATTTTTATAATGAACTACATGATACACTATCAGATGACCAAGAAGACGAAACAACATTGTTACAAAATAACAAATGGTGGGCCCTTTTATAAAATACAAAAGTTTGGGACAATTTCTAAAAAATGTAATAGTGTTATTTTTGCCAAAACCCAGCTATTGAGCTGGTTTTGTGATTTGGGATTTTGCCAAAATGTAGGCAAAATCTATGGCCAAACATATGTTTGCCAAATAAAATCCAAATTTATTTTACAAAATCTATGATCAAACGGGTCCTTAAGTTTGCGTCCAATTTCAAATTTTGGAACACTTTTGTGGTTTTATTCATTATTATTGCTTTTATTAAGTTATTCATTGTTATTGCTTTTTGTGGTTTTAATCCTTTTTATGAATATAAAAATTAATAATCCAAGGACCATTTACTGTAAATTACCTTGTAAAACAAAACCTGTCCATTGAGTGCAATTCACTAACACCATATGTGATCGATTACAAGTTTTAAATTCATCTAGGTGCTTTTTTTAATTGTAAAACTTTTAGGGAACGTCACCATATAATTAGTTTCTTTTTTCACTTTTTTTTAAATTAAAAGAAGAAGAAAAAGATACAAAAAGAATTATGAGAAATTCTTCCTGCATTACTAAAGGGGAAGAAAACTGAAGTAGGAAATTGTAAGCCAAAAAGAAAAATGGTTAGTACTTTTGACTTTTGAGGTTATGTACCATTAGTAGGAAAAATATATTACTTTCTGAGTTTTCCCTTTATTAACGCCAGTTGAAAACTGCAAAAAAAAAAAAAAAAAAAAAAAAAAAAAAAAGGGAACATACGTTTGTTTTCTTTGCTTTATTTTTAAAAATAATTTATCAGTTAAAGAGATAAATTGCTTTATTTTTAAAAATAATTTATCAGTTAAAGAGATAAATAGAAAAGAAAAAGGTTAGGGAATCGAACTCCAGTCAAGTGTGCTGGAAATTTACAATTTTAGATACAAAAACAGAAGAATTAACCCAATAACTGTTCACTAATCTCTTAAACTAAAAGTAATCGATGGTTGTATCATATATATTTAAGTGATATATAATAAATATATTTTTTATGTACCGATTAGAAAAAATAAACATATAATCTGGCCGCTATTTGATTAACAACGCTAAAAAAAACGGGGGATGTACACAAATAGCCACTAAGAGAAGCTGTATTTATTTTTAAGCCAGTGTTTCAAATGTATTTATTCTTTAGCCACTAGTTTAATGAACTTTTACTTGACTGGACGAAAATACCCTTCTCCTATACCTAAGCTTTTAATAACGATCAGCACAAGCAGCAGCAGGACATAACTAACTTCAGCAACAGAGACTGTGATCGCAAACTTGAGCTTCTCCTCCGATTTCAAACCATATTATTCAACTTTCTCGTCCAAAAATCAGCATAAATTTACAGTAAGTTATGATTTTGTGTGTTTCTGTTGATTTTTATTTCTTTACTTTGAATTTGATGGTACGAATTAGATTTTTTGTTTGTTTGAATTTATGGATTGATAAGGTTAAGGAAATCGCGTCCTGTAATAATTCGATAAAAATTGAGGACATAATGTTAAGGATTTGGTGTCCTCGTTTCAAATTGAATTGAAAACGTTAAGGACACATTGTCCTTAACGTTTTTGTTGTTCTTCTGAATATTACGGAAATACTATCATAGTTTTGAAAATTGTTTAAAAAAGTTAAGGACACTAGTTCCTGAAGTTTGATTTTGAAGTTGAAAAGTTAAGGACACTAGGTCCTGAAATTTGAATTTCAAGTTCAAAACTTAAGGACACGTGGTCCTTAACTTTGAATTTCAAGTTGAAAACTTAAGGACATTAAGTCCTGAAGTTTGATTTTGAAGGTCAAAAGTTAAGGACACTAGGTCCTGAAGTTTGATTTGAAGTTGAAAAGTTAACGACACTGGGTCCTGAAGTTTGAATTTCAAGTTCAAAACTTAAGGACACTTGGTCCTTAACTTTGAATTTCAAGTTCAAACCTTAAGGACACTTGGTCCTTAACTTTGAATTTCAAGTTCAAAACTTAATGACACTAAGTCCTGAACTTTGAATTTCAAGTTGAAAACTTAAGGACACTAGGTCCTGAAGTTTAATTTTGAAGTTGAAAAGTTAAGGACACTAGGTCCTGAAGTTTGGATTTCAAGTTCAAAACTTAAGGACACTAAGTCCTGAAGTTTGATTTTGAAGTTGAAAAGTTAAGGACACTTGGTCCTTAACTTTAGATTCCAAGTTTAAAATTTAATGACCTTGGTCCTGAACTTTGTCCTTAACTTACAGTACTGTTCTTAATTATACAAGGATTGCACTAGACTTGCAGGATGGAAACAATATGCATTATTGTTGCATTTAATGGTAGATAGACTGAAGACTATAAGTATCTTGATCATCAAACAAAGCTTGTTCTAGTACCTGAGGCAATTCAGTTTGAAGATTTCACTAAACAGATCTTTGAAGTTATTGAATTGGATAAAGACAAGTTTGAAGCAATGATATGGTTTGATATCAACCTGGGAACAAGCAAGGGAATGCTTGTATCCAAAGATTTAGATCTTCACACATGTATAGAGTTACTAAAGACTCATTCACTATTCAAGGGTTGTCGTTTCATTGTTGATATTTCGGAAAGAGATTTTGGATCAACAAGCACCCTTGAAAATGTCAACAGAGAAACTGAACATGACAATCAAAACAAATGCCAACAGATAATGGAAATAGATATGATTGAAGCACAACCAATAACTGAAGAGGTGCTTCAAATATTTGATTCTATTCAAGTTGAAGGACAAAGCATTCTAGAGATTGACAACGAACAAGCTTTAGGTATTCAAGTTTTAGAGAGTGCACCGGTAATCGAAGAAGTTGCTGGAAAAACTTCTACTCAACCAACTAGACGAAGGTCAAATTTGAAACAAAAAGAATCCCCAATTACGATATTAAGAGAAAATGCTTCGTTGGATGAAATGAAAGTGGGATCAATATTTGACAAAAAGAAAAGTATAATTAACTGTTTTTCGAATATAGCAATTAAAGGACATTTTGAATTCAAGGTTGTTAGATCAAGCTCAACAAGATTATTCGTTGAAATGCAATGATGATAGGTGTGGGTGGTGTGTGCGTGCTTTCAGAATTAAAGATTCAACATTGTTTAAGATAGTAAAGATCGAGAAAAATTATGACTGCTCAGCTAACACTATGAAAGCTGATCAAAGGCATGCAACTTCAAAGTTGATTAGTGGTTACATTATTGACAATCTTTGAGACCCAAGGTTTGAAGTTACACCAGCTTTTGTCATGGCAGAAATGCAAAAATTGCATGGACTAGACATTGGTTATCACAAGGCGTGGCGTGATATTCAACATGCTTCTGCATTAATAAGAGGAACTCCTGAAGAGAATTATGAATTATTGTCTTCATACTTGTATATGATGAGAAGCAAAAATCCGGGAACATATACTAACATAAAGATAGACGACAACAACATGTAAACAATCAAAAAAGAGTCTATTAGTCTGTTTTATAAACGTTAACACATGCTGTCTTTAACCAGTTAAAAAGTTAAGGACGTGATGTCCTTAACTTTGACTTTCAAGTTCAGAAGTTAAGGACATGGATTCCTTAACTTCCACTTACAGGTTTATAAGTTAAGGACGTGCAGTCCTTAACTTCGCCTTACATGTTTAAAAGTTAAGGATTGCATGTCCTTAACTTCTGTTAACCTTTTTTTATACTGTATTTTCAGGTTTGTTTATATGTTTTATGCATATGGATCATCAGTAGCTGGTTGGAATCATTGTAGACCAGTGATTGTTGTTGATGCAACTTTTTAATTTTGTGGTGTTTTAATGATTTCAGTTTCAAAGGATGCAAATAACCAAAATTTTCCACTAGCCTTTGGAATAGCAGAATCTGAAAATAACAATTCCTATGAGTGGTACTTTAGTGAGCTTCGCAATGCAATTGGAAGCCGTGAGAATTTGATTTTTTTATCAGACAGGCATCAAGCTATTGCATATGCCATTGCAAAGGTATATCCTGAAAGCCACCATGGGATTTGTATCTATCATTTGGAGCAGAACCTAAAGCGAAGGAAAGTGAAAAGTGAGGTCATAAAACTTTTTCAAAGTGCTGCAAGAGTATACAGGCGCAAAGAATTTGATCTTTACATGTCAGATATAGCAAAAGTAGATAAGAAGACTTATGACTACTTGATGGAAGAACCACCGGAAAGGTGGGCACGTTCTTGTAGTCCAAGACGAAGATATGACATGCTCACAACAAACATAGTTGAGTCAATGAATTCTGTCCTATTAGAAGCAAGGGAGCTGCCTATATTAAGAATGATGGATTTCATCCAAGTGAAACTACAACGTTGGTTTTATGAAAGAAAAAGTCAAGCAGAAGGAACTTTTTATGATGTTTCTTGTTGGGTCGAAAAGGAATTGAAGAAAAAGATAGATTTAGCATTTACTTTGAATGTAAGTATTATGTTCTATGTTTAGGTTATTATTTTAATATAATTTAACATAATGTACTAACTTATATGTTTTCAACATTGAAGGTCTTCCCTGTTGATTCATGGCGTTCTAGAGTTGAAGAAGAAGGAATTACTTTCTTGGTGGACTTAAACAAAAGAACATGTGATTGTTTTCAGTTTCAATTTGATGAATTACCATGCATACATGCAATTGCAGCTATCGAGAAGAGAAACATGAAGAAGTCCTACTTTTGCTCGCACTGGTACTTAAAGGAATCTTGGCTGAAAACATATGAAAGACAAACACATCCTGTAGGACATACTGATTCTTGGATTGTACCAGAGAGTGTTAAGTCACAAATTATTAAACCTCCAGATTTCAAAGTGCCACCAGGTAGAAGGCAGAAGAAAAGGAATATTCCAATTACCGAGTCATCAAAAATACCATTCAAATGTGGTCGTTGCAGAAGAATTGGTCATAATAGAATATTTTGTATATATTCTCTGGCAGTTCATACACTTTCTAGGAAGCATAGAGAAGAGTAGATTTATTCAATCTTTTAAGCTTTTGCTATGAATTGGATTCGTTTAGATTATTCTTATTCGAGCAGATGTCTGAATTTTCAAAATTTCTTTCTGCTTACGTTATTTATTTTTTCTTTTAAACCTTCAAGTTTAAAAGTTAAGGACAGTCAGTCCTTAACTTCCACTTACAGCTTTAAAAGTTAAGAACAGGAAGCCCTTAACTTCCACTTACAGGTTTAAAATTTAAGGACAGGAAGTCCTTAACTTTAACTTTCAAGTTTAAAAGTTAAGGACAGGCAGCCCTTAACTTAAACTTTCAAGTTTAAAAGTTAAGGACAGGAAGTTCTACTTACAGGTTTAAAAGTTAAGGACAGGAAGTCCTTAACATTGACTTTCAAATTTAAAAGTTAAGGACAGGCAGTCCTTAACTTCCACTTACAGGTTTAAAAGTTAAAGACAGGAAGTCCTTAACTTCCACTTACAAGTTTAAAAGTTAAGGACATTCAGTCCTTAACTTCCACTTACAGGTTTAAAAGTTAAGGACAGGAAGTCCATAACTTTGAGGACACTTAGTCTTTAACTTTGAATTTGAAAATAGACAAATCAATAATTGACATAAACAAAGAAATTAAAAACATGATGCCTTCATATTACTCCTAAAATTGTAATTTTACATAGCTGTGAAAAAAAATTATGCTATGCAAACAAAATAAAATTGCCTTCAATAATTGACAGAAACAAAGAAATTAAAAACATGATGCCTTCATATTACTCCTAAAATTGTAATTTTACATAGCTGTGACAAAAAATTATGCTATGCAAACAAAATAAAATTGCCTTTTGCAGAATTTACAAGAAATTTCAGAATTCATATGGATTCTTTACAAAAAATCAACTACAATGAATTTTCTTTACAACTAAACTAAAGCTCCTTCGGACAGCAAGTTTCATTTTCACTATCATAGTCGTCGCCAACATTTTCTGGTGGTGTATCATAACCAGAATTTCTTTTCCACTCTCCATGTGCCCAAAGATTTGCTGCAAGTTCTTTTCTAAAGCCTTTTATGTCTTCAGGTTGGAATTTCTCCACATCCTTTCCCATCATCAGCAACTCCACATATTTGATTAGGAATGCACCACAATCAGTCCTATGAAAAATGTAAGATATGGAGTCAATTAAACAATAAACCTAAAGTACATATAAATTATATAACAAATAACAACACGTACGATCCAGTTTGGTGTGGTGATCTTTGCCACTGAATATCAAATTTGTTGAATGCATTTCCAAAAGACTTGTGATTTTTCTCAAACTGTGAGAACTTTAGCAAGTGGGGGATCACGCGTGCATACATTTCAATTTGCTTCATTCCTGCCTCATATGGCTCACTATATATGGAATCATACACATCAATCTTTTTCTCATTCAAGTCCAATACCCCCAAAAGAAAATGTGTCACAGCATTATCTTCTTCTGAAGGAAGCCGACATGGAAAAAAGATTTTGTCAACCTCTGTCCAAGCAATTCCACATCTACGATTTTTACCCCACACATATGGTGTCAGAACCAATTGATTCTCACCACACCAAAAGGCATCTGCAACATCTTCATTGAATTCCTTATATATCTCTATCATATAGTTATCAAAAACTATATCTGTAGTTGTGCAACGAAAAAGGATGGTCGCGAGGGTGGTAGCATTCCTTCTTTCTCAAATAATATAGGGCAATGTCAATATGCTTCATAAAAAAGCAAAAAATAAAACAAATGCCTTGCGAATTATCAAACCTTATCATCAAGTACAAAGCTACTATCTGAAAGCTCAAGGAAGAATATTTTGCTACTGATTTTTAGCTGATACAATTTGTATGGATTCTTCCTCACACTATTATCATCAGCATATATATCAGTTTGTCCCATGAAAATTTCAAAAACATGAAAATTAGAATTTAGACCTCATTTCCTAATTAAGGACAATAGGTCCTGAAGTTTGATTTTCAAGTTGAAACCTTAAGGACACATGGTCCTGAAGTTTGAGTTTCAAGTTGAAAAGTTAAGGACACTAGGTCCTGAAGTTTGAGTTTCAAGTTGAAAAGTTAAGGACATATGGTCCTGAACTTTGAGTTTCAAGTTGAAAAGTTAAGGACACTTGATCCAGAACTTTGATTTCCATGTTCAAAATTTAAGGACACTAGGTTTTCAAGTTGAAAACTTAAGGACACTAGGTCCTGAAGTTTTAGTTTAAAGTAGAAAAGTTAAGGACACGTGGTCCTGAAGTTTGAGTTTTAACTTAAAAAGTTAAGTTCACTAGGTCCTGAAGTTTGATTTTCAGGTTGAAAACTTAAGGACACATGGTTCTGAAGTTTGAGTTTCAAGTTAAGGACACAAATTTAAGCAATTAACAAATAATAAATACATTAAGGGACTTACGGTTTTTTGCGACCTTTCCTTTTCTCCTTGCCCAACCACGCAATGAATTTCTTCAATAATTTTGTATCATCTTTGGCATAATGAAAAATACATGTACGATTTATCCAGCCTGAATTGTTGGGGGTATTTTCATTCTGTGCCATCGATTTTGCTTTTTTTTCTTTCCTGCTCAAAAGGAGATTTCAACTGCCAACTAAGCATTTTATTCCTTTTGCCTCGACCAAGCTCTTCTTCAACATTTCCTTCAACCTCCATAGGCAAACCCTCATCAATGCTCATTTGTGTACTTGGAGGTGTAGGAGTAAGAATAGAAAATGATGGACCATCATAACCAATACTATCATCTCTCTTCCTTTTCCTAGTGTATTGGTTAACAACTTCATCTTTGTTTTGCTCTGCAGACAAAACTATATATACATTAGTTTGTTGCAAGTTGTCATCAGTTTCAATTATGAATATAATATTTACGACACAATCAATACCTGTCTCGTTCACACTGCCTTTTTGTATTTTTTCAACAGATGATTGAGCTGATACATTGGTTGCATTTTCTTTATCTTCCAACTGCACATTTTCTTTATCTTGCAACTGTTCTCCATGTTCTTCAATTGCAAGTTCACAAGATTCTACAAAATATTGAAAAAAGCTAACACAATTAGTACTTCTTATGTATAAAATTAAAAAAAAACATTGTCTAACCTTTTGCAACTGTCAAGATGATCCCAGTTAAATCATTATCTTCATTAGCATTTTTTCACTTCCAATATTGTCGGGAAGAGAGCGAGGTGTAGAGAGATCACATGTTCCAATCTCACT
>MDKH01019091.1:0-44825 GCA_005239495.1 Nicotiana undulata
TTCCCGAAGATTATCTACATCTGGAACACATAGCCTACCTTGACATCGCAACACTCCATCATTTCTGGCGAGTGAAAGTGCCGAAATCTTGCCATTCAGAATTGCCTCCTTCAATTGTGCCAATGCTGGATCAATAAACTGCTTCTCCTTGACTTCCGCTACAAGTGACGATTCTGCCCCATTATGCACCATAACTTCCCCTTTGCCTGAGGTCGAAAGACAAACCCCCAAACTGGCCAATTGATAAACCTCCTGAGCCAAGGGCCTCTGATCCGCTTCCAAATGAGCCAAACTACTCATAGACTTCCGACTGAGAGCGTCGGCTACCACATTCGCCTTTCCTGGATGGTACAAGATGTTCATATCATAATCCTTAAGCAATTCTAACAACCTCCGCTGCCTTAGATTCAGTTCCTTCTGCTTGAATAAATACTGAAGACTCTTATGGTCTGAGAACACATCCACGTGGACTCCATAAAGATAATGCCGCCAAATGTTTAATGCAAACACCACAATCGCGAGCTCTAAATCATGCGTCGGATAATTCTTCTCCTGATTCTTGAGTTTCCTTGAAGCATACGCTATGACCTTCCCACATTGCATAAACACACACCCCAAACCAACCCTTGAAGCATCGCAATAAACCACAAATCCCTCTATACCTTTTGGTAAGGTCAATACCGGTGCCGAAGTCAATCTCGATTTCAATTCCTAAAAACATTTCTTACAAGTGCCGGACCACTAGAACTTCACTGCCTTCTACGTCAATTTAGTCAATGGGGAGGCGAGGGTAGAGAATCCCTCCAGAAACCTCTGATAATACCCAGCTAGACCCAAGAAACTGCGAACCTCCGTCGGGGTCGTTGGTCTAGGCCAATCTTTCACTGCTGCGATCTTCAGGGGATCAACCTGAATCCCTTCTCTGGAAACAACATGACCCAAAAACGCGACTGATTCTAGCCAAAACTCACATTTCGAAAATTTAGCATACAGCTGGTGATGACGAAGAGTCGCAGGACTGCTCTAAGGTGATTATCATGATCTTCCCGACTCCGCGAGTAGACAAGGATGTCATTAATAAAAACAATCACGAAGGAGTATAGAAATGGCTTGAAAATCCGATTCATAAGATCCATAAAAGCTGCTGGAGCATTGGTCAGCCCAAAGGACATTACCAGAAATTCAAAATGACCATAACGAGTCCTGAAGGCGGTCTTAGGAATATCCTGCTCCCTGATCTTCAACTGATGATACCCAGACCGTAAATCAATTTTGGAGAAGAACCTCGCACCTTGCAATTGATCAAACAAATCATCTATTCGAGGCAATGGATACTTGTTTTTGATAGTGACTTTGTTGAGCTGCCGATAATCAATACACATCCGAAGCGACCCATCCTTCTTTCTAACAAAAAGAACCGGAGCACCCCACGGCGACACACTCGGCCGAATGAACCCCTTATCTAATAAATCCTTCAACTGCTCCTTTAACTCCCTTAACTCTGCTGGCGCCATTCTGTATGGTGGGATAGATATTGGTTGCGTATCTGGTAGTACATCAATCCCAAAATCAATCTCTCTATCTGGCGAAATCTCTGGAAGCTCGTCCGGAAATACTTCAAGAAACTCATTCACAACTGACACGGACTCGGGGGGCGACACTTTTGAAGCGGTGTCCGCGACCCGGACCAAATGATAGATACACCCCTTCTTAATCATCTTCGAGGCCTTAAGGCAGGAGATAAACCTACCTTTCGGCACCACACCATTCCCCTTCCACTCAATAACCGGCTCATTAGGAAACTCAAGTCTCATGACTCTCGTTCGACAGTCGAGCTTAGCAAAGCACGAATAAACCCAGTCCATTCCCATAATAATATCAAAATCTACCATCTCAAGCTCAATAAGATCGTCCGTGGTAACGCGACCACATACCGTGACAACACAATTCTTATAGACTTGCTCTGCTATAATAGAATCACCAACCGGAGTTGATACAGAGAACGGCTCATGAAGTTGTTCGGGTTCTATCCCAATACTTGAAGCAATAAACGGGGTAACATAGGACAAGGAGGACCCCAGATTGATAAGAGCATAGCAATCAAGTGCTTGAACATTCAGAATACCTGTGACAACATCTGGAGAAGCTTCCGCGTTCTGGCGACCACTCAAAGCATAGAATCGGCTGGGTCTACCTCTACCACGAGCCCCACCCCTAATTACACCACGTCTTGCTGGAGCTGGAGGACGCACTGAAGATGTGGCGGCTGAAGAACCGGATGACTGGGAAAACCCCCTACCCATGCCCTGGCTGTGCGCACGGAAATCCCGCTGAAGATGACCCCTCACCCCACACCAGTAGCATATCGGGCGATCCATATAACATGCCTAAGTATGGAACCCTCCGCACTGAGGGCACAAAGCCCTCCCCTGCTGCTGGAACCTTCCTCCGGGACGACCTGCTTGATGGGGTCTCCTGCTGTCGGATCCCAAATAATCACAATATGCACAAATAAGGCACAACTTGAGGAGTTACAATAGTAGGGCAATTAAGAGAGTGAAGTGTTCTTGCACAAAATTAAACACAAAGGTGTATTTGCTTAGAGATGGCAGTTCTCACGATCACTACTAGACTTATTCAAACAAATGGGGATATTTTTCTTTCATTTCACTTTCCTCTTCCCACGTGGCTTCCTCGACTTGCTGACTTCGCCGTAACACTTTAACAGAAGCAATTTCTTTGTTTCTCAATCTACGGACTTTCCTATCAAGAATAGAAACCGGAACCTCTTCATATGACAATTCTTCATTAATTTCAATGGTCTCAACTGGCATGATGGTAGATGGATCTCCAATTACCTTCTTTAACATGGACACATGAAACACTGGATGCACTAATGACATTCCAGGGGCAATTCCAGCCTATACGCTACTTGCCCTATCCTTTAAGTGATTCAAAATGGCCCGACATACCTCGGACTCAATTCCCTTTCTTCCCAAACCGCATCACTCCCTTCATGGGAGACACCTTCAAGAATACCCAATCATCTACTTGAAACTCCAAATCTCTGCGAAGAACATCCACATAGGATTTCCGATGACTCTGAGCAGTTTTCATCCTTTCCTAAATGACTCTAACTCTTTCCATAGCTTGATGCATAAGATCCTGTCCTAGCAGTTCCGCCTCACCAACCTCGAACCATCCGATCAGAGACCTACACCTCCTTCCGTACAATGCCTCAAATGGGGCAATTTGAATACTAGTATGGAAACTGTTATGGTAAGCAAACTCTATAAGTGGCAAGTGATCATCCCAGCTACCCTTGAAATCTAATACACAAGCTCGTAGCATATATTCAAGCGTCTGAATAGTCCGCTCCGCTTGACCGTCCGTCTGTGGGTGGAAAGGTGTACTGAGATTCACCTGAGTACCCAAACCTTGCTGAAGTTTCCTCCAAAAGTTAGCTGTGAACTGAGCTCCCCGATCCGAGATAATAGAAACTGGAGTGCCATGGAGTATGACTATTTCTTTGATATACAACTGAGTGTACTGTTCTACAGTATCGGTGGACTTGACTGGCAAGAAATGCGCCGACTTCGTGAGTCGATCCACTATTACCCAAATTGAGTCGAACTTGAGCTGAGTGCGAGGTAATCCTACCACAAAGTCCATATTGATCATTTCCCATTTCCACATCGGTATTTCCATAAGCTGCGTCAACCCACCGGGCCTCTGATGCTCGGCATTCACTTGCCGACAATTCGGACACTTAGCCACAAAGTCCGCCACACTTCTCTTCATACCGTTCCACCAATAAATCTCCTTGAGATCGCAATACATTTTCGTAAAACCTGGGTGAACATAATTCCTGGAATTATGAGCCTCTGCCATTACCCTCTCCCGGAGATCATCCACATCTGGAACACATAACCTTCTTTGACACCGCAGGACACCGTCATCATTGCCGAGTGAAAATGCTGAAGTCTTGTGATTCAAAATTGCCTCTCCCAACTGTACCAATGCTGGATCTCTGAATTTCTTTTCTTTGACTTCCGCTACAAGTGAAAACTCCTCTCCATTACGCACCACGACATTCCCATCATCTGAGGTCGAAAGACAAACCCCCAAACTGGCCAACTGATAAACCTCCCGAGCTAAAGGCCTCTGACCGGCTTCTAAATGTGCCAAGCTACCCATGGATTTCCGACTAAGAGCGTCGGCTACCACATTCTTCTTCCCTAGATGGTACAAAATATTCATATCGTAATCCTTGAGCAATTCCAACCACCTCCGCTGCCTTAAGCTCAACTCCTTCTGCTTGAATAAATACTGAAGACTTTTGTGGTCTGTGAACACGTCCACATGGACCCCATAAAGATAATGCTGCCAGATTTTCAGTGCAAACACCACCGTTGCGAGCTCCAAATCATGCGTCGGATAATTATTCTCGTAATTCTTGAGTTGCCTTGAAGCATACGCTATTACCTTACCACATTGCATCAACACACACCCCAAACCAACCTTCGAAGCATCACAATAAACCACAAACCCCTCTGAACCTTCTGGCAAGGTCAACATTGGTGATGAAGTCAATCTCGACTTCAATTCCTGAAAACTCTTTTCACAAGCATCGGACCACTGAAACTTAACTGCTTTCTGTGTCAGCTTAGTCAATGGGGAGGCGAGGGTATAGAATCCCTCCAAGAACCTCCGATAATACCCAGCTAGACCCAAGAAACTGCGAATCTCTGTCGAGGTCATTGGTCTAGGTCAATCCTTCACCGCTGCAATCTTTTGGGGATCAACCTGAATCCCTTCCCTGGAAACAACATGCCCCAAAAAGGTGACTGATTCTAGCAAAAACTCGCATTTTGAAAACTTTGCATACAATTGGTGCTGATGAAGAGTCTGCAAAACTGCCCTGAGGTGATTAGCATGATCTTCCCGACTTCGCGAATAAACAAGGATGTCGTCAATGAAGACAATCACAAAGGAGTCAAGAAACGGTTTGAAAACCCGATTCATAAGATCCATAAAAGTTGTTGGGCGTTGGTTAGCCCAAAAGACATTACTAGAAATTCAAAGTGCCCATAACGAGTCTTGAAGGCAGTCTTAGGGATATCCTGCTCCCTGATCTTCAACTGGTGATATCCGAACCGTAAGTCAAGCTTTAAGAAGAATCTAGCACCTTGAAATTGATCTAACAAATCATCTATCCGAGGCAATGGATACTTGTTTTTGATAGTGACCTTGTTGAGCTGCCGATAATCAATACACATCCGAAGCGATCCATCCTTGAACCGGTGCACTCCAGGCGACACACTTGGCCGAATGAAACCCTTTTCTAGTAAATCTTTCAATTGCTCTTTTAACTCTCTCAATTCCGCTGACGCCATCCTGTAATGCGATCGCATAGTGCGTCGCATAACAACACAATACTGGAAAATTTTATCTTTTAAGTCCCGGGGTACTTTTTACTCAAAAAGGTCCATTTTTAAGAATTTCTACAATTATAACAACACAAGGACCTATTCGGGCATTATTTTAGACAAGAAATTTTACGGGTCTTTACAGCTCGGTCACTGAGGAACTCCCGGAGATTCCCTTTGTTGATCAGCTGGGCTACCTCCTCCCGGAGTTGTCTGCAATCTTCGGTCCTATGACCGCGCCGTGGAATTCGCACACCAAGTTATGGTTCCTTTGCGATGGATATGATAATACGGGCTTCGGCCACCTAGTGTCTTTGATTTTGCCTATGGCCGATACAATGTCTGAAACATTAATATTGAAGTTGTACTTCGACAATCGAGGTGACTCCCGTGGCCCTGCGTGTTTGTCGAAATTGACTCGGCTTACTAGTCTCCGAGGGTTATGACCTCGGTCTGTCCTTCTGTCATTTTGAGGTATGTTGCGCCTCGGAGCATTTCTCCGATATTTAGTGTAGGGTTGATACCTTTCCTTGTTCTGCCTCGATTCCTTTGCTAAAAGTTTGCTAGGATATACCAAGATCGAGGGGGCTCCTAGTTGATCGTCTTTGCCCCTGATCTTTGGCTGGTATCGGTTATGGATATCTGCCCAAGTGAGGGCGGGATATTCTACCAAGTTCTGCTTCAGTTGCTTTGAAGCTACCGAACTTTGTTCATTTAAGCCTTGGGTGAAGGCATGCACTGCCCAATCATCAGAGACCGGCGGTAACACCATTTGCTCCATTTGAAAGCGAGATACAAATTCTTGTAGCATCTCGTTTTCCTTTTGCTTGATTTTTAAGACATCAGATTTCCTTGTTGCAACATTGATGGCACTGTCATGTGCCTTTATGAAATAATCTACCAACATGGAAAATGAATCTATCAAATTCGGGGTCAGGTTGTGGTACCACATCATGGCCCCCTTTAATAATGTTTCTCCAAACCTTTTTAGTAGGACGGATTCAATCTCGTCCTCCTTCAAGTCATCCCCTTTATGGAACAAGTGTAGGTAGTGATGTGCTCGTTGGGGTTCGAGATCCCGTTATACTTCGGGAGAGCGGGCCTTCTGAATTTCTTCGGGAGGGGCTTCAGAGCCGCACTTGATGGCAATGGCCTTTGCACGAACTTCTTCGAATCTACACCCTTCATAATAGGGGGTACGCCTGGGATCTGGTCGACCCTCGTGTTGTAGGTCTCCATTTTTTTGTCGTTGGCTTCTTTTTTCTTTTCTACTTATTCAATTCTCCTTGTGAAGTCTTCGAGCATTTTCATAATAGCGGGGTCGGCTGCTGACCCGTTGTTGCTCGACCTCTCCGGTTCCTGTTCGCCTCGAGGAGCCGTCTTCTGTGCTGCTGTACTTGGAGTTTTTTGGTGGCTTTGCAGTTGCGCAGTTGCCAATTGTTGTGCCTGCAACATTTCAAAAACAACGGGAAGTCTAATCTCTCTTTCTTCTCGAGCTGGAGTCTTCTGAACATCCTATTCTTTTTCCCGACGTATATCGCCGTCAGTGCGAGAGCTAATATCGACATGGCAGGCGTTGCGTGAGCCCACATCCGCTAGGTTTGCGTCCTCAAGGTTCTGCGGTGGTACACCTGCGCCCGAAACAGCTACACCTTTCTCTCCATGGTCCTCAACACCGTTGTTTTCATGTGCATTTACTAAGCTAGACATTTTGACCTGAAATCGAAGATTCTTGGACAAGAAAAGGTGTGAAGAAAAAATTGTGTCTTTTAGTGAACCATCACTAAAACAATCACTATTATTTTTAGCCCCACGGTGGGCGCCAAACTGTTTACCTTGAAAATGGTAATTACAATTATATTTGATTATGTGGTTCTAAAAATATGTGATTCAATTTAGCACTAGTCGTTTAGTTAATAGATGTTTAATGTTAAGTAAAGAAAGTGAAATAAGAGCTTAAAAGCAGTGGGTTAGGCAAACTGAACTGTCGTGAATCGAGGTTTCTAGCTGGCCCAGGTTAGGCTTCGAGGTCGAAACAACGTGCTTAACAGGATCTCCAGCTGGTCGAGATATGGCCTCGAGGTCGAGGCTTGGAGACAATGATTAGTGATCGATGAAGGTCAAACAGTGCTAAGGGCTTTGAAGGCGGCTATTTATGATCTGTGATGGGTAATAAATGAAGAACAACCAATGAAATATAATAAATGCAAGTAATAAATATGTAAAGACGAAATAGAGGATGTTTGAGTTAGAGAGCAGAGAATGTATTGTTCCTTGTATTGAATATCATGTGTGCAAAAAATGATAAGGGTCCCCTTTTATATAGGAGGGGGAATCCCAACATAGTACATAAGCATTTATTACAAAGATATAAAACTGGTACACCTATTTAATGCCACGGTACGAACTTGTACTATTCTTTCATACTTAGTCAACTTTAGGCCATGCGCCTTTCGGGAGTTTTCCCATTCATTCATGACTTCTGTCGATTGATGCCTCCTCGGGGTCGAGCATGGGAGATCCTTCGGGGTCGAATCCTCGCGATGTGCCTCGAGCCTTCTGCAACAGTTCCTCGAACCTTCTGCAGGAAGATGGTGGAAAGTCGTAACGACCACAAAATCGATCTCTCCGATTTTAGCCGTATACATTACCACTCACTACCAGCCTGCCAAAATTACCAAAAACGAAGACCAAATTTGGATCGAAGACCACCCAGACAATACACTGCGACTGCTGAACCCATAGACCAACTATCCGAGAGATTAAAGGTAATTGTTATGTCACTCCCATTCCCGTTGTTTCTATGGAAAGCTCTTTTCATTGGATTAACCAAAACAAGACATGTGCCTTCAATCAGGCATGAAGGGTCATGTTATTGATGAGTGTCACACTCTAAGGACATGATTCAGACATGAATTGATACTAAATTCATGCAGGCAAAGGAGGTTGCACCCAACGTTCGTAACAATCCTCTCCCGGATCATAGAGGTGAATGGGTAAATGTGATAGAGATCGATGAAGAATGGGATCCGTAAAGGTCAATTGGACTCATTTGGGAAGGGGATAATCCTAAAACATCTCCAGTTACTCTCACGCCTATCGTGATACAAACTTAGGTACCAATTGATGTTGAGGTAGCCGCACTAACTCCGTTTGAAGTTGAGATGAAAACACCATTCACCGTGATGGTAGCACCTACACCATCTTATAAGTCTAATTCTATACCATAGGATTATGTTGCGGAAGCAAGAAGGAAAGGAAAAGAAAAAATGGAAGAAACAGGTGCAACGCAAGGCATGACTAGAACTGATAGGGTTTATACACCCAGTATTTGGGAGGAACAAGCAAAGAAGTTGCATCTAAGCCGCATATCATTAAGACCGAGCTGGATGACCTTTGGAGAAAGATGCAAGCAAGAGAATACTTTGTGGTCGACGACCTGAACAAAACCCCTGCTCAAATATCTATTTTATCACTGCTGCAAAACTCTGAGGCTCATAGGAATGCCTGATGAAGGTATTGGCTGAAGCCTATGTACCCACTAACATCACTAGTGGATAAATGGCCAACATGGTAGGGAAAGTATTGGAAATCCACAAAATTACCTTTCACGAAGACGAGCTACCACCGGAAGGATTAAGTCACAATAGGGCATTACGTATCACATTGCAATTTGAGGAAAAATTCGTTGCAAGAGTCCTGATAGACGGGGGCTCGAGTCTTTAAGACCCTGTAAAATTTTACCTAGAAACCCTGTACTTCGGACTTTTTGGATTGAACAATATGTTTTTGGAGTAAAGGAAAATGTTCTAAAAATGTGTGCGATTATGGGGCCATAAAATCACTCTCCGGACCGCATAATGGCTGCAAAGTGAATTAGGAAGTTGGCCAATTTTGAGGCCAGTTAAGCGGTCGATTATGTGATTGAATAATCATTATGCGGACCGCATAATCGCCCTTGAGTTTTTGCGGAGGGATTTTTGCGGTGCAATATGCGATCACAAAACAAGTATGCGGACCGCATAATGGTCGCATACACAGTCAGAAATTTTAACTTCCTGGAGGCTATTTCTGCGGTCACTTTGCGAACCGCATATCCATTATGTGGTCGCATATGCGACCGCATACCTGTGTTGGGGCACCAACTTTTCTTATTTTAAGACCCGACCCTATTTCGATAAAACACATATCCCTCATCATTTTGAGCCATTTTTCCTGATATTATAGAGTGAGAAAGAGGGTTCTTAGAGTGATAAAGATCATCCATCCACGAAAATTCATCATTCTTACTACATGCTTGGAGATTTTCAACAAGTCCATAATATTGGAAAATAGATTGAAGGTAAGAACATATGCCCTATCCTCTAAATTCAGAAGTCTTGTAAAAGGGGGAACAATTGGTAAAGTAAATGTGGTGTGGGAGGTAAGTTTCTGGCATGCATGTATTCCTAGAATGGGAGGGGAGGTCGTAAGCTACGAAGAGGTGGGGGGGGGGGGGGGGGGGGGGGGGGGGAGAACGATAGAATGATAAATAAAAGGCCTAAGAACAGTAATGCACACCTAGTGATTGGCAACATGCTTTAATGAGCTACAATTACGACTATTCTCCTAATTTTGGGTTCAATTTTGCTATATTCTAAGAATAGATTGAAGTCGCTAATACCGGGATTGTCTAAAAGATCTAAAGAAAACTCAATTAAGGTATGTATGGCTAACTCACTTCCTTTTAGAATCGAGCTCCTGATGTCCGATTATTTGGTGTAAGTTCCTGACTTTTTCGTACCATAATTGCATGTCTTAATGTGTTGAGTTGAAAGATTCATGTTCCATGATTGTTCTGAACGTTCACCATGTCAACATGCTATTTAAGAATGTGATTATGATTCCCCGAGCCTCCTCCCTTATGTGTGTTATTCCCTATGTGATGATACTTCTTGATATGAAGGAAAAATGTTATTTGAACGAAATAGAAGGGAAAAAGACTTTAATTGTAAAACACGTCCAAGTGCCAAAAATTGTGTAATAAAGTATGGGAAAGAAATGTGAACAGTATGAACAACGAAAAGTGAATATGTCCCAAGTGAGATGGCTTAGTTGATCGGGCCGAGATCGGATACCATTCTGTACACATAGTGGCATTTATACTGGATCATTGATTATCATTATGAATTTGGATATGTCTCACTTGGGATGGCTTAGCCGATCGGGCCGAGACTGTACTTTGTGTAAAAACACGGTGGAATTGTGAGTTTTGCACTTGGCACTAAGATTATCAACTTAAAAGAGACGAAAAATTTAATCAGAAACTATGTGGTTATTGCTTGGTGTTTCCTTTGTATTGTATGAAGCATTGTTGATTATTATGACTGCCTTCCCTTATGTTTCACTTTTAATTCTATTGAGATGGATGTTTGCCTTACATATTAGTACTATTCGACAGTACTAACGTCCCTTTTGCTGGAGGCGCTACATCTTTGAATGGATGTAAGTGGTTCCGTCGCAGATAGCGCTGATCGGCGATAGTGGTTCCCTCTCTCCTACTCCTCACAACAGTCTTGGTGAGCCCCCACTTCTTCCAGGGGTTATGTAGTTATCCTTTCGTATAATTTCCATTTTTTTAGGTATAGCCAGGGCCTTGTTGCCGGCACTGTCATGTTGGTCTTTTGTATCTTAGAAGCTCTGTAGATATTTATGTGGGTTATGTATGGGTGTTAGGGTGGTCATTGGATTTAGTTGTATTTTGAAACTCTTTTCCCACTATGATGTAAATTGTAAGTACTTTTGGAAATTTAACTATGACACAATGTTATAAAATGAAAGATGGACTGCCAACGGTTATGCATGTATATCTTATCCCTTCCCTGTTTAGTAAATGATAGTCCGCCCTCTTTTCAAATCTTAATAGGTCGAAATTGGATGGCTCTAATAGTCTTGCTCGAATGGGTCTCAGCATATGCTCATTAACTACTCTGAAAATATTGGGTAAAGGCTTGCACGAGATACGAGCAGGAAGTATGAATGTGAAATCATTTTATGGATCATAAAGGGCCACAATTGGAGAGATCAACCTCAGCCTACAGATGAGCCTAACCTAGTTTGACGTTAAGTTTCAAGTGCTGGATATATCTGCTAACTACAATCTATTGTTAGGGAGACCCCGGATACATGTCGCTGGGGCGGTGGATTCTACTTTGCATCAGGCTGTGAAGTTTGAGTGGAACCATCAGGAAGTGATCATCCACGGAGATAGGAGTAATCCAATTTATACCAATCAGATTGTTCCAGTCATTGAGAATAGAAGGAAGTTGGCTGGAGAAACATACCATCGCATTGAGTGCGTCAACACAATTTAGAAAGACAAATAATGGAGCAACAAGATAGAAAGCATATTATCATAGACATGGTATGAACCTGGCAAGGGTCTTGACAAGAATCTCCAAGGGATCACCAAATCAATACAGCTATAGTGTTACAGTATAATTTTCGGGCTTGGGTATGAATACACTTGGAAAGAGTATCAGGAATCGTCACCTCCATGGTGTGGTCCTTATTATCTGTTAGAACAACCAGTACCACATCTGCACTAGACATTTCATCAAGCTGACCTAATGTGAGGATCTGAAGAAGATGAAGTTTTAGCTGGCATAAAGAAGCTGTTTTTGGACGATGAAGACATGGATTGCAGTGCGATAGTTGAGGAGGAGGAGGAGGAGGAGGAGGAAGGCCTTACTATTCAGACCATGGAAGAAGGAGCTGTTCTCAAGAACTAGACTGCTGCACCATCAAGGGCCCGTCGATTTCCTGGGCAGCCTAGCAATTAGCATCACTTATTTTTTAAAGTAATTTTATGAGCATCTAAGACATTTCTAGTATTTTGTTTTAAGCGCATTTTGTTTTGAAATAATTGCTCGAATCATCGAGGTGCACTTGTTTGACGTTTTCAAATTTTTATCATTGCATTGCTATTTTTAGTATTTATTATTATCCTTTACATTTTCTCTCTACTGTGTTATTATTACTTATCCTGATGAACCTACGACTGTGACATATAATGAGACAATGCAACATAAGGATAGTGATTAAGAGGATCTAGAAGAAGATATAATACCTGAGGAAATTTTCAAAGAAGTGGAATACTTTGAAAACAAGTCTAAGTCTAAATTGGACGAGACTAAGACAGTTAAATTAGGAGATTCCGAAACAGTCAAGGTGTTTACCATGAAAATGGTATTAACAATTATATTTGATTTGTGGTTCTAAAAATATGTGATTTATTTTAATACTAGTTGTTAGATAAGAAATGCTAAGTGTAAGTACAAAAAGTAAGATATGCAAACCAAGGTTGTCACAAGACTGGGGCCTCGAGATCGCTGGGACAGGAGCCATCAAGGTCAGATTATAGTTATTAATAGTGAGCAATAAACGAAGAATAGTAAACAGAGAACAATATGTGAAGAGCAATATATCTGTAGAGTAATTGTTGAGCACGTTTAAGCAAGAAAAGTAGAGAATGTTCTATTGTTGTGAATATTCATGTGTGTTACAAAATGACATGGGTCCCCTTAATATAGGAGGGGAGAATCCCAGCATAGTACATGTCTAATTATGACAAGGAAATGCTATTGGTATAGCTGTATAACGGCTTAGTAAGGACTTGTACTATCTTTTGCAGACTTTGCCAGCTCCAACCACGTGTCCTTGGGAATTTTCCGCCTTTCCATGATGGTCATCGATTTTCATACTGCCTCGAGGTATGCTATGATGGGTCTTCGATATACTCTCTCGAGGGAAATACCTCAAAGTCGAGCCTCAGACTCTACTTCGAACCTCTCGAGACCGGGCTTGGAATGCCACCAAGGCCTCAAAATTAGGCTCCTCGATTTTGGTCGTATACAGATAGTCCCCGCGTTTCTTAGAGTGAAATGATAAGAAACAATTTTGAATCATTGGCTCATCGATATCTCCATCGTGACGTCAGCCACGTGAGATCAACAACTGATTTGACAGAAAGTTGTATAGAGGTCTTGTCAACACGATTCTCGAAAATCCCATGAACCACTATTGGTCGCCCTTTCAACTCCTCCAATACGCTTAGATGAATCCTATAAATACTTCAATCCCTTAACTTTTATACTTTTGCAACATCTTCAAATCTTCTAATCTTTGTTAACAGTTTTGTGCTTTTATCCTCTTTGCATGTTCATTTCTTCATCAGTTTTCTCTTCTTACTTTATCATAATCATGGCAAAAACTTCTTAGACAGTCCCTCAAAAAGAGAAAGCCCCTTCCTCATCACGTTCGTCTAAGAGAAAAACAGTAGTACCTCCTCGTGCTGAGGAGTGTACCCCCGGGCCCTGCGAAACATCATCTTATTTTAAAGTTGATAAACCTCCTTCTGTAGCAGGCCGATGCGAGCCCATGTATCGATATATAAATCTGATAACTGATGTCTAGAAGGTGAAAGTCGATTGATGTTGGGGGGAGGCGGTGCAAGTGGAGATCTTTTCATCTGAAGAAGATATAACTACCCACAAAGTTTGTTTCCTCAGCGTATACACATATCCCTTTACCTTAGGCCCTGTAGATCCTTATTCACCACCAATAGACCCAGTGATCCTCCATTTTTGACGTCAATATTGGGTGATGCTCGGTCATATCTACCCTTCTTTCTGGAGAATCGTCTATTTAATTAGATATTTCTCGAACATGGTCAAGGGGATGCCTTTCACCCTCGACCATTTGATTAGATTATATAGCCCTCGTCTCTACCGAGGTGGCTTAATCAAACTACATCGTCGATCTTCAAAGTCATTCTTTGCCAGCATCGACGAAGATAAAGACCAGAGGTGGATGAGCTGCTTCATTCTAGTCAGGACTTCGGACTTGATTCCTGCCAAGAAGATTCCATTCCCTGAGGAATGGAATATGAGATGTAAGTGCCGTTACACCAAACATACTTCATCAATTGAATGTCCTATTTTCCTTTTTTGAGCTAATTCCTTTCCCATTTGAATTGATTCTTTTTCGATAACACAGCTATCGAGTGGTTTCCCGGCGCGGTCAAGGACCTCCCGGGCTGGGTTCGACTCTTAGATTCCATTTCCCCATATGCCAAGCGAACTTGGTGCGACTTGGCTAAAACTCGATGGGAGGCTAAAAATCACGGTGAGTTTTTACCATTGTCGTTTCTGAATTCCTTATCAAAAGATTCCTTGGTGGTATGGTTGACCTTTTACGCTTGCACAGACCTCAAGGAGGCTGTTTTGATGAGGTCGTCTTCACCTGGCGAAGTGGAGACCCAAAAACCCACAAAAGACAAAAAGAGAAAGAATGAGTCGTCTACGAAGTCTCTGAAGCCAAAAAAAGCTAAGGCTCGAAAGCCTAGGGCTGGTTCAACAACCTTAACACTAGCAGATGCCGAGAGTCTTCGTGCTGAAGATGAAGATGATGACGATTGCCCATTGGTACTTAGGGGGAAGCGAAGCGTTGATGCTTCGAAGGCTGCTAAGTTGAAGATTGCCGAGCCAGAGGTTGCTAGTACACTCCCACCTCGAGTTGAGGATACCCTCGAGGATGGTTTTAATGTAGTTCTCTAGCCGACCATCGACCAGGATACATGTTGTGCCGATGAGCACTTGATTGGTGAATTTGGGGGTCCCAACTCTGGAACTCTTCGATGGCGAGAGGTAGCCCCGATTGAGGTTGTTAACATAGGTGATCCTCCACCAGGCCCGTCGTTTTCTCCAGGGTAAATACGGGATGCCCAAAATAGGGAAACTCCTGACGTGGGGGCATCCCAGGGAGAGAATGATCTATTTGGAGATTATTTTGCCGGTGTTGATGAGGAGCTTGATCTCGATGCTCCAATTATTCTCGAGGAGGCTGCGAAACTCCAAAAATGGGTATTTTATTGATATAACATTTGTGCTCTGAGTTTTGATTCTTGTTTTTCTAACTTCTTTCCTTTGTTCTATATGTCACGATGCTATACGAACAATCCTTCTCTAAGTGATGAGCCGAGCTCACTCATTGTGGTTGTTATTCGGTTGTTTGCTTGTCTTTTGGATCCTTCGATGTAGAGGGTGTCGATGTTGGTGCCACTTCATGTACTGTGAACATCTCTTTTGTTGCATGATGCTCCCCGTACGCTATTTTTACTCCATCCTTCACTGGAAACTTCATCATGGAGGAAGGGTTGATAGCACCGCCCTCATACTGTGTATCCATGGCCTTCCAAGTAAGGCATTGTATCTCATGTCGCCTTCGATGACATGAAAGTTGGTATCTTGAATTGTACCGGCCATGTTGACTGGGAGGATGATTTCCCCTTTCATTGTCTCACTCGCCATAATGAATCCATTGAGGAATCGAGAAGCTGGAACGATCTAATCGAGCAGTACAAGCTGCTCCACCACCCTCGACCTGATTATGTTGGCCAAGCTACCAGGATCCACGAGCACACGTTTAATTTGAATATTATTCAAAAGAAAAGAAATTACCAATGCATCATTATGAGGCTAAGACAAGGTCTCGATGTCCTCTTCGCTGAATGTAAGAGCATCCTCTGGTATGTAGCTCCAAGTTCGCTTTTCCCTGGTGATGGATTCTTTTGTTCGCTTTAAAACTGGTCCCTATGGGATGTCGACTCCTCCAATGATCATGTGGATGATGTGTTGTGGTTCTTCTAGTTCATTCTTCCTGTTTGCCTCCTTTTTTTAAATTGGTTCTTAGCACGGTCGTTGAGGAACTCTCGAAAGTGCCCTTCGCTGATCAGTCGGGCTACCTCTTCTCGAAGCTGTCTACAATCCTCGGTCCTATGACCGTGAGTGCCATGGTATTTGCATACCAAGTTGGGGTTCCTTTGTGAAGGATCTGATAGTATAGGTTTTGACCATCTGGTATCTTTGATCTTACCTATGGACGATATGATGTCCGAGGCATCGATGTTGAAGTTGTACTCAGATTACCGAGGTGCCTCTACCGGCCCCGTGTGCCTATCAAACCCGGCCTTGCTCACGAGTCCCCGTGAACCTTGACCTCGATTCATTATTCGATCCCTTTTAGGTATATTACGCCTCGGGGAATTTCTTCGATCTTTTACATACGATTGGTATCTTTCCTTGTTTGGTCTCGACTCCCTTTCCGTAAACCTTGATTCCTTTGCTAAGAGCCTGCTTGGATATACTGAGCCCGCGGATGCTCCCAATTGGTCGTCCTCGACCCTGATCTTCGATTGATACTGGTTGTGCACATCCACTTAAGTTACGACGGAATAATCAAATTTTGCTTCAGCTGCTTCGAAGCTATTAAGCTTCGTTCATTCAAGCCCTGAGTGAAGGCCTGCACTGCCCAGTCATCGGAGACTTGTGGTAATTCCATTCGCTCCATTTGAAAGTGAGATACGAACTCCCTTAGCATCTCGTTCTCTCTTTGTCTAATTTTGAAGACATCGGACTTTCTTGTGGCGACCTTGATGGCACCAGCATGTGCCTTCACAAAAGAGTCTGCCAACATGGCAAACGAATCTAACGAGTTCGGGGAAAGGTTGTGATACCACATCATGGCCCCCTTGGACAGTGTTTCTCAAAATTTCTTTAACAAGACATACTCAATCTCGTCATCCTTTAGGTCATTCCCTTTTATACCACAAGTGTAAGTGGTAATATGCTCATTGGAATTCGTGGTCCCGTTGTACTTTGGGATATCGGGCATCTTGAACTTCTTTGGAATGCGCTTCGGAGCCGCACTCGATGGAAATGGTTTTTGCACGAACTTCTTCGAATCTACCCCCTTCAAAATCGGAGGTGCACTCGGGATCTGATCACCCATCGAGTTATAGGTCTCCACTTTCTTGTTGTTATCCTCTATCTTCTTTTCTCCTGACTCAATCCTTTTGGTGAGATACTCGAGCATTTTCATGATAGTGGGGTCTGTTGCTGACCCATTGTTACTCGATCTCTCTGGTGCATGTTCGACTCGAGGAGCCGTTTTCGGTACTACTGTGCTTGGAGTTTCTGTTGACTCTTTAGCTGAGCAATAGCCACTTGTTGCGCTTGTAACATCTCAAAAATGACTTGTAGGATAACTTCTCTTTCCTACCGAGCTGGAGTTCTCTGTGCTTCATGTTGTTCTCCTCTACGCACACTTTCATCGGTATCAGAGCTTACATCGACATGCAAAGTGTTGCGTGAGCCCACATCGACGGGGACTTGTGCTGGTGCCACCCCAGGGTTTTGCAATGGCACATCGGCGACTAAGGTAGTTGCATCATTCTCTCCATGAAGACCTAGACCGTTGTTTTCATGAGCATTTGTTGAGTTAGACATTTTTCGACCTGAAATCAAAGATTCTTGGACAAGAAAAAGTGTGAATCATAACTTGTGTTTTCAGAAAACTAGCACCAAAACAATAATTTTTAGCCCCACGATGGGCGCCAAACTGTTTACCTTGCAAAATGGTATTAACAATTACATTTGATTTATGGTTCTAAAAATAGGTGATTTATTTTAATACTAGTTGTTAGGTAAGAAATTCTAAGTGTAAATAAAGAAATTAAGATATGGAAACCAAGGTTGTCACAAGACTGGGGCCTCGAGGTCGGATTATAGTAATTAATAGTGAGCAATAAACGAAGAACAATAAATGGAGAAAAATAAATGAAGAGCAATAAATCTGTAGAGTAATTGTTGAGCACGTTTAAGCAAGAAAAGCAGAGAATGTTCTATTGCAGTGTATATTCATATGTGTTACAAAATGACAGGAGTCCCCTTCATATAGTAGGGGGAAATCCCAACACAATACATGTCTAATTATGGCAAGGAAATGCTATTGGTACATCTGTATAACGGGTTAGTGCGGACTTGTACTATCGTTTGCAGACTTTTCCTGCTCCAACCACATGTCCTTGGGAATTTCCTGCCTTTCCATGACGGTCATTGATTTTCATGCTGCCTCGAGGTATGATGTGATGGATCTTCGATATACTCTCTCAAGGGAAGTACCTCGGGGTCAAGCCTCAAACTCTGCTTCGAACCTCTCGAGACAGGGTTTGGAATTCCATCAAGGCCTCAAAATTGGGCTCCTCGATTTTGGCCGTATACACAAGGAAACACGTGTAAGCATTCATCTATCACCATTGGAAAAGGAAGAATATATCTGGTTCCTTCAAGAGTATGAGGATATTTTTGCATGGTCCTACGTTGATATGACCGATTTGAGCACATTCATAGTGGCGCATAAGCTACCTACCGATCCCATGTGTCCACATGTAAAGCAGAAACTCAGAAAATGCAGGCCATATATAAGTTTGAAAATAAAAGAGGAAGTCACAAAGCAAATCAAATACAAAGTTCTCGGAGTGGTTGAATATCCGACCTGGTTGGCTAACATTGTGCCAATTCTGAAGAAAGATGTGAATGTCAGGGTGTGTCTCGATTATCGAGACTTAAACAGAGCAAGTCCCAAAGATGATTTCATATTGCCCAATATAAACATACCGATCGACAACTATGCCAAGCACGAACTCCAATCTTATTTGGATTGCTTTGCGGGGTATCATTAGATCTAGATGGATGAAGAGGATGCCGAAACAACAACCTTTATCACACCATGGGGAGTGTATTGCTACAAACTGATGTCGTTTGTCCTGAAGAATGTTGGAGCCACTTATATGAGAGCTATGACAACCATTTTCCTTGACATGATACACAAGCAAATAGAGGTGTACGTGGATGACGTCATCATCATATCTAAAAATAGTACAGATCACACAGCAGATTTGAAGAAATGTTTTGATCGACTTCGAAGGTACAAATTGAAATTGAATCCCGCAAAGTGTGCCTTCGGAGTCCCAACTGGAGAATTGTTAGGGTTCATCGTCAGCCTCCGAGAGATTGAGCTATACCCATCAAAGGTCAAGGCTATCCAAGAATTGCCACCTCCGAAAAACAAGAAAGATGTGATGAGTTTCTAAGGCGTCTCAATTACATCAGCCGTTTCATAGCACAATCAACTGTGATCTGTGCAACGATTTTCAAAATGTTGAAGAAAGACGCTGCAACAAGTTGGACTGAAGAATGTTAGAAAGCCTTTGACAAAATCAAGGAATACTTATCCAAACCACCCACTCTGGTCCCATCGGAACCAGGGAGACCTCTGCTACTTTATTTATCCGTACTAGATGGGGCTTTTGGTTGTGTTTTGGGACAACACGATGAGACGGAAAGAAAAGAGCAGGCCATATACTATATTAGTAAGAAATTCACACACTACGAAGCACGATATTCTTTGTTGGAACGCACCTGCTGCGCTTTGAGATGGATAGCTCAAAAGTTTAGGCACTACTTATGTGCCTACGCCACATTTCTCATATCAAGGGTGGATCCGCTAAAATACATCTTCCAGAAACTCATTCCTATGGGAATGTTAGCAAAATGGAAGATATTACTGAGTGATTTCGACATCATCTATGTAACTCAGAAGGGGGTCAAAGGACAAGCATTGGCGAATCATTTGGCGGAAAATCCTGTAGACGAGGGATACGAACCATTGAAAACGTATTTTCTCAACGAAGAGGTATCATTTGTAGGAGAAGATATCAGCGAAGCATATGATGGTTGGAGAATGTTCTTCGATGGAGCCGCAAACTTTCAAGGAGTGGCTATTGGAGCAGTCTTAGTGTTAGAAATAGGACAACACTATCCGATATCCGCAAAACTCAGGTTTTTATGTACCAACAATGTGGCAGAATATGAGGCCTGCATATTAGGGCTCAGGTTATCCATTGACATGAATGTTCAGGTATTTCTGGTAGTCGAAGATTCTGACCATTTGGAACATCAAGTTTTAGGAGAATGGGCAACAAAGAATACCAAAATATTTCCATATTTGTACTGTGTACAAGAGCTTATGAAGAGGTTCACAAAGATAGAATTCAAACATGTTCTGAGGGTCCACAATGAGTTCGCAGATGCATTGGCCACTTTATCTTCCATGATATAACACCCAGAAAAGAATTTCATCGATCCTATCCCAATAGGAATTCATAAGCAGCTAGCTTATTGTGCTCATGTTGAAGGAGAAAGTGATTGAAATCCATGGTTCCACGATATCAAAAAATATTAGGCAAAAGGGGAGTACCCAGAGCATGTAAATCATACTTAGAAACGTACACTCTGAAGATTATCCAACCACTTCTTCCAAAGCGGAGGAATTCTTTATAGAAGGACTCCAGACCTGGGATTATTACAGTGTGTCGATGCCAAGGAAGCGTCCAGATTGCTTGAAGAAATACATGTCGGAACTTGCGGACTGCACATGAATGTCTTTGTCTTAGCCAAGAAAATATTGAGAGCAGGAAATTGCCGGATGACTATAGAAACAGACTGCATCAAGTATGTCCAAAAGTTGCAACAATGTCAGATACATGTTGATATGATACGAGTGTCACCCAACGAACTCAATGCAACAAGTGCACCCTAGCCTTTCTCCGCTTGCGGGATGGATGTCAATGGTCCAATCGAACCCACTGCCTCAAATGGGCATAGGTTCATTCTTGTGGCCATAAACTATTTTACATAATGGGTTGAAGCCGTATCTTACAAGGCTCTAACTAAGAAGGTCATCGCAGATTATGTTTGGGATTGCATTGTTTATCGATTCGGGATACCAAAATCAATCATCACCGACAATTTCTAAAGCAAGGAGGTCGCAATGTCTTTAAAATATGTCACAGTCAGCGGTTCATATAAATTACTTGATATTGCATGCTACTATATTTTAAATAATGACATTCATCACATGCACGCATGTTTTCGAAAACTTTATTTCTATAAAAGCCATATGTTACCCAGGGTAACTCAAATAGGATCTCAAGACAGGAGCAAAGGCAAAACAAGAAGACGAAGGCACGGATCGACCTTTCCCCCACAGAACTCACAATTTTTCTTTGGATGCAGGAACACTAAGACAACAATATCCACAGACACATCAGGTCACTACCTTCAAGATAACAAATTATCTAGCTCAAGCCTCTCCAGCTAAAAACTGCTTTACTATCACTCATCGTTTTCTTTGCATGAGGCTAAGCACTGCCTCCCTAATTGCATAAGTCTAAGTACTGACTTTCCTTCATGATACTAAGCGTTGTCTCCTATTTTCATAAGGCTAAGCATTGCCTTTCCTGCATGAGACTAAGCATTGTCTCCTCCTTGCATGAGGCTAAGCACCGCCTCCCTAATTGCATAAGGCTAAGCACTGCCTTTCCTGCATGAGACTAACCTTTGTCTCCTGCTTGCATGAGTCTAAGCACCGTCTCTTTAATTGCATAAGGCTAAGCATTGCCTTTCCTGCATGAGGCTAAGCACCGCCTCCTTTCTTGCATGAGGCTAAGCACTGCCTCCCTAATTGCATAAGGCTAAGCATTGCCTTTCCTGCCTTAGACTAAGCATTGTCTCCTCTTTGCATGAGGTTGAGCACCGCCTCCCTGATTTCATAAGGCTAAGCATTTCCTTTCCTACATGAGACTAAGCATTGTCTCCTCTTTGCATGAGGTTGAGCACCATCTCACTGATTACATAAGGCTAAGCATTGCCTTTCCTGCACGAGACTAAGCATTGTCTCCTATTTGCATGAGGCTAAGCATTGCCTCCCTAACTGTATAAGGCTAAACTTTGCCTTTCCTACATAAGACTAAGTATTGTCTCCTCTTTGCATAAGGCTAAGAATTGACTCCACAATTGCATAAGGCTAAGCACTGCCTTTTCCTCAAGATTAAATACTATCTCCATTACACTATCTAAAACTTGGCACTATCCTCTATTCACCTGAGGCTAAGCACTGCCCTAATTTTACACAAGACTAAGCCTTTTCTTATTTCATTGCGCATAAGACCAAGCATCGTATCTTTTGAATTTCATGGGCTGAAACATCACCATTTGTCCAAAGGCTTCATAGTCCGAAGGCATCATCCTCATAGTCGGAAGACACCATGCCATGGAAGGAGGATCTCTCAAAGTGCACATCATCATTTAAAGGCATCATAATCCAGAGGCATCATCCTTATGGCCCGAGGATATCTTTTCATGGCCTGCGAATCCCTTATCACACGATTCATGGCCTAGGACGTCATAGTCTAGAGACATCATCCTCACCATCCAAAGACAAATTTCATCGTCCAAGGGGTATATGCATCATGTTTAAATTTCCGCAATAATCCATATATACCTGCATGCATCGTGTTTAGGTTTTGCAAGTAATCCAGGAAGTAACCGTTCTTCAAACAGGAGCAATCTTCGCTCCGGTTTCCGTTCATAATGTTCACATCCTGCAATCATTTCAATGTAACCAACCACCATCAATTACCCACCCTGATATAAATCCGTAACATTTCAGAATCATATTTATGATTTCGTATAAATTCATTTGATATTGTCCTACCCAAAAGAACCCTTTTCTGAAACATACGACCATTCCTATAACAACCCCATCGGTTCAGTTCACCGTTGGATCCAAAACTACACACGACCTGATTCCCTCAACACTAAGGATATGTAGGTAACTTAGGAACCAGGGTTCGGCCTCCATTTTTCAAATCACATCATTCGGCCAAAATTGGTCATCATTTTCTTTACCCGATAACTTTTTCATCATTCCCGGATAAAAAGAGGCAGCTGTTGATACCCAATTTTGCCCTCATATTTTATCAAACAATATATATATATATATATATATATATATATATATATATGCTTTATAAATATCATTTTGTGTCATTATTTAGTTTACAAGCATTTTTTTGTAATTTTTCATAATTTTAGAGCTTTAAAATTGATTTTTCTTACATTTAAATTACTTGAATATTTATTAATTACTCCTTAAATTATTTTGCGATGACTTTAATTACTTAAAATTATTATTTTCATCCAAAACACATATTTTAAATATTTTTACTTTATTTTATATAATTACAATAGTATTTTTAGGCTATTTGCATAATCTTGCAATAATAGCCTATATTTTGCATTTTATTGTATCTGTCATTTTATTCAAGGTCAAAATAGTATCTTGCATTTTTATAATCTTATACTATTTTTATAAAATATTAATTTTCATAAGTGGTTGGTTTATATTTTTATTTAACTATTTTTATTAAATTGTTTCTCTTTAATTTCCTATTTAAAATCAGGCCAAAATTAGGATTAATTTCGGAACAATTAAGGTCCAAATAGACCCTTGGACCAATAACCTCAGCATCCTAAGTGACCTAATAAACCTACCCATTCCAAAACTCGACCTAGTTTGTTTAAATCTTAGCCGTTGATCAAACATGTCTTTAGTTGCCGGGTTCAGGGAGCTCGAACCTGAAGTAACTCGGGACCAAGCAAATATCTCGACCGAGATCAACATCGTTGATAACCTCGATATAGGCCCTTAGTTTTCCCTAGGGGAGATAGGTGATGCTTTGAACAGGGGTGCCGCCTATGTGGGGGTCTCTCAGAGCGAGTTTGACTCATTTAGAGACTTCTTGGCTGGTCTTGAGGATGCCATTGATCTCGACGCCCCCGTCTCCCTTGAAGAGGCAAGGAAGCTTCAAAAGCAGGTAATCTCCATCTCTCCCTTCGATTTTCTATCTTCATTCGATAATTCCTTCCCTCCGTATTACAGGTCCAGAAGTTGTACGATCATGCCTTTTCCAAGCTTCATATCGACCTCACCAGGCGCGAGGAGGAGCTCGGGAAACTCACATCGGATCTCAAAGCATCAGAGACCTCCTCCTCTTGGAAGGACGAGAAGTTGAATGAGCTCCGGACCAGTTTGGAGGGAGTGCACCACGAGCGGACTAGTTTTGCTGAGCAGGTAGATATTACACATGAGTTTATTTCCTTACCTCCGTGAGTCGGTGCTCCCCTAACATGATTTGTTTCGCAGATCGAACAGAGGAATGCTCAGGTGAGGCAACTTCAAAAGGAGGTCGTGGCCAAAGACGCGGAGATCCTTGAGCTCAAAAGGCAAAACGAAGTTGTGACTTCGGAAAGGGACCTTTTGCAGGGTAAGCTAGCCTCGACCCAGGGTCTTCTCTGGATCTCCCAGGATGAAGTTGTCTCACTATCTGCGGATAAGGCTGAGGATGATGGTCATTTTGCCTCGTATAAAAGGGACGCGATTGCTGCCAATTGCTGGGCTAGGAAAATATATGAGGAATCCGGGCTCAAGCTGACTCGAGTCGTTATTTACACCTTCTCGCAAGCTAGGAGGTAGGCCCTTAAGAAGCAAGTGCTAAAGTCGCCGATCTCGCTAACGAGATTGAGAATTCCAGGAAAGAAGAGGAGGAATCGGCATTCCCTACGTCTTCGGACGAGGGCTCAGATAGCGATTCCGGCAGAAGCTCGTCAGACGGCGGAGGCGAGGAGTAGGCTTGTTTTACCAATTTCGTGTTTTCTTTTCCCGCTTGTATATTGGCTCTTGTGAGGAGTCTTGTAGGGGTGCACCCTTTGTAAATATATTTTTGTGAATACAACAGGGGATTTTTCCGATTTTTAATTTCCTCTTATGCAAAGGCGTTCCTTCCATTTTTGATGTTGGCCCGCCCGGGGTTCATTTTTAGAGTAGTAAGGTTGTCGAGATCGGGTGCCACCTCGGGCTACTCCGCTGTGCAAATCTCGGACAGTTCCCTTTAGGACTTGGACCTACGACGTCGGATATTCTCGGGATTGATCACCACTTCGAGATAAGAATGATAGTTCCTTTAGAAAATCGTGTAAGCAACAATGAGGCTTCTCGAGGTCGGGGGTCCCCGAAGTTGGGTACCATTTTTAGGGCCAGATTGATAGCTCCGTTGGATGGTCCCTTGAGGTCCATAGACATGATAGCTGAGACTTGAGATAGGATATCCCCTCGTGGTTAGATCGACATGAGGACCTCGAGTCCTTGGGTAATGTTGTTCATGTGACATGGCCCGGGAGACGACTGTGGTGGCCTCATCGGTTCGTTCTCCTAGGAGTGGTAGCGACACTATCTGAATTAATTGCCCCTCAGGGTAAGCTAATCGGCCGTTGTTTTTCCTTATAAATACATTAGCTTCCCTTGCTCGAAGGCTTCATCGTTTTGAGCGGTTATATCTTTTATAGAATCCTTTTTTCCCTTTCACCGACTCTCTTTGTTTAAGTTCAAAAATATTTTCCTTGTCTCCCCTTCCTCGCGCCATAGTGCCTATGGCTAACATATCAAATCCCGCTCTCCAAGAGGAAAGGAATTCTGCTTTCTCTTCTTGCCTGATCGATGGCTTGTCGTTGGTTCCATACGAATAGACATCGGAACTTGAGGCTGTGAAGAGAGGCTGCGGATGGGGGGAGAACGTGTTAATGCAGATACCTTCCCCTGAAGAGAGTATCATGACCCATGCGGAGGGATTTTTGAATGTGTCCATGTTCCCTTTCATGTTGGGCCCCCTTGACAGGGTTGTGCTCGATCTCTGTAGGAGGTATCAGGTTACTTTAGCACAGGTTCATCCATCTTCTTGGAGGATAGTATTGATGATGAGATTCTTTACTGAGAAGGCCAGGCTCATGTTCACCCTTAGTCATCTTATCAGATTATACCGACCCTCACATTGTCGGGGCCTGATTACTCTCTAATGTCGATCCACTCTCCCTCTTATTGCTAGAGACGAAGAGGAGAGGGATCGCGGGTGGATGATCCGATTTTTCCGAGTGCGTACTGTTGACATTATCCCGCAGGAGTTCATGCCCTTCCCGGAGAGATGGAATTTCACACGTAAGTGGTGCACTCATGTGTTTATTATTTTATATGCAGCGACGACAGACTTTGTGATGATGTCTTCCCTTCCTTTCGGCATCAACTCCGTGCATGCCATTCAGGATTCTCGACTTGGCGGATTAGATTCGGAGGTTGGCGGCATTTTCTTCTTGCGATGAGAATAAGTGGCGATACCTAATGGAGGGTGGATGGGAGGCCTCAGAAATGAGAGATGAGAACAACCGGAAACAACCCTTAACGCGCGGGGAAACCTTTTTCGAAGTGAGATCCCCCCAATGTCGGAAGGGCGGTGAAACCGCACTTTCCAGGTCTGAAGTTTTTACCTTCGAGGAGGTGATCCTTCCCTCACCGCCGTTTTCCTCCCCTGTCAAAGGTACCTCGAGGGGGGAAAATTGGAATCTGTCACTCTCTCCTCCTATCAAGGGTACCTTGTGGGATGCTCGGGACGAAAGGTCGTATGATGGGGGCGGACCCCCTAAAGATGGTGCCTCTTCTTGGGACAGTTTGATCGGGACCGAAGGGGCCAAGCTAGGAAGCGCTCGGTCAACCTTCGAGGAGGCCCAGCGATTTTTCTCTATGGTGAGCTTTGATGATTCTCCAATCTTCCCACTTTGCATTTTCATTTTTAAACTAAAGCTTGCTTTCCACAGGTCTTTGATAAGCTTAAGTATGAATTGAGGAAAGCTTCGGACGGCAAAGATCCCTCAAGCTCCTCAATGATAAACAAGCAAAAGAGTTGACACACCTTCAGTACGAGGTGAGTCGGAGTCGTGATTACGAAGGTCGCCTCGTGGAACAGGTGAGTCCTACTACGATGACATACATGTTTCTTCTCTCGTTTTTAGGGATTAACGTTCTAGTGTTGTAGCTGCAGAAATGACCAAAGACCTGGAACGCCTTTGGGGCAGCGTTGGTCAAGCCGAACGCGAATGCAATGGGCTTAGGGATTAGAATGACGCTCATGTTGCGGCCAAAAGGAATGCCTTGGTTAAAGTTTCTGCCCTCGAAGTGCACCTTCAGAATGCCTAAGAGGATAATTCCACTCAGGTGAGCAAGATAGGAGAACTTGAAGTTGAGCTCCTGCGAATGAAGGCTGAAAAAGTTTATGCATGTGTCGAGGCTCAAGAGGATCGATCAAAGGCCGACAAGAAAGTGGTCATTTATTCAAAAGATGCTGCTATCGTTCGGGCTGAGCTGAGAAAGGTTTCTGATCGCGAACGCAGGAGAAGAGTCTGTGTCCATCATAGATCCCGAAGGGATACCCTCGAGGAAATCCATGCTATGGGCTTCGACCTCTCGGAAGAGATAAGGCACGCTAGGGCAGACAAACCCGACGCCAGATTCCTTATGTCAGATTTTGAGGATAATGAAGAAAAGACCGATAGGACCACAGTCCCCGAAGGGAAGTAGGCCAGGATTTCTTTTATTCCTGTTTTGTTGGGGCTCTTCGTGAGAGCATCTGCGAATGTATTTTTACAATGCATGCGTATATGGAAAATTATTTGATTTCTTCGGCTTGCTTGCACCTATTTTTGCCCAGAATTTTAATCGTTGAGAGCTGGTTCGACGATCTTGTTGAGGGAACCCTTAGGTTTACGAATCGACTTTGAGGCCTATTAAGTCAGCGTTTAAGCTCATGGGATCAATATGACCTTTAGTCAGCCCGTAGGCCTTTGGAAGTGGGCTCATAAGCTCCAATATATTTTCCCTTGGGCGTTTTAGTTAATCATCTCAGGCTTAGTCCCCGAGCCAGGTTATGGCTCGAGCTTATCGACCCTTTTAGATTCTGAACTAGCCCGGAGGATCTTTAAGCTGGCTTCAAGGCTCTTACACTTTTTTAGTTAACCATTTCGAGCTTAGTCCTCGAGCCGGGTTACGGCTCGAGCTCATCGACCCTTTAGGTTTTGGATTAGCCCGAAGGATTTTTAAGCTGGCTTCAAGGCTCTTACGCTTTTCTAGTATGGCTACTTTTTCCCTCGCTAAAGCTTTTTCTTTTTTATATGTTTGCATTCGTCCGATTCTTCGACGGTTTGGTAAGAACCTCGATTATGAAGCGTTATGTGATGATGGGTGGGCACCCCGGAAGGTTTTTCCCTATGGCTGAACTATTTTGAAGCCTTTTCATTGTTGGGAGCTGACATAAAAATGATCGAAGCTCTTTTGATTAAGCCGAGGGTATTGTGAATTAACCGGTTCTTTCCGAAGTTACTTCGAAGGATTTGATTTTATCGCGATGTTCGGGCATCCCCGAGTCACGTTAGTTTGGCCGTAGCCTATCAACCAGAGTCGTTTGTGTTTGGCCGGAGCCTTTAGTCCCGAGTATCGTGTCCTGGATACCTATATTCGATTGTATGCCTTTTTAGGGGTCTTACAAGTTTGAATATATAGCCTTGGCTTTGAAGTCAGGGATGCGCCTTTTATAAGGTTGTGTGATCTGAACATGCCCTACTCGGGGTCTTATAGTTTTGGACATGTCCGAGGTTACCTTCTTGGGATCTTACGGCCTCGGATCTTGACAACTCGAATGTTAATGACATCAATTTCTTGGATTTGCAAAGTATTTTGATGGTAGAATACTCCTTTGATTGTTTGGTACAAGTATACATGTTTCCGTTGCCGAGGGTTCGATCCTTCTATGCGGACACGGTTCATTCGAATGTTTGGCCCAGTACACTATTTTCCTATTGAGACCCTTTTTGGCTTGCTTTGCTCTGCTTGAAGGGCGACCTCCCGGGTGTCCCCCAGTATTTTAGGTTGATTGGAGAGAAACCTTGAATACTTTATCGAGTTCTCCTCGGGTAGCACATAGGTGTTGCCTTGTTAAAACCTTTGCCGGCAAAACCCTTTTCGGGGTAAAATCTGATCGAAGGAAAAGAGTGCAACGCGTGTTTTATAACCTAAGGCCTCCAAACCGGGAGGCGCTTCGACTCCCTGTATCGGACACCTGCGTATGAGTTAGTATAAAATGTGAATAAATAAGAGGGTAGTTGTACCTTAGCGAAGATGGCGTACCATCCCTGATGGCGTGTTGTCTTTTTCTGCCTCTTCTCAGGACGCGGTACGGTCCTTCATTTGTGAACTCGGATGCAGCCGGGGATGCGGCGCGTCGCCGCTATTCGGTCGTCTGTTTATCGTTTGGCTCTTTCGGTCATCTGTTTATTATTATTATTATTATTATTATTATTATTATTATTATTATTATTATTATTATTATTATTATTATTATTATTGTTGTTGTTGTTGTTGTTGTTGTTATTATTTTAAGGCGTGCTTCTCCCCGTACACCGTTTTTATTCCTCCATTCGTCAGAAAATTCATTATTTGATGGGGGTTGACAATACTGCCCTCATGTGGTGTATCCATGGCCTCCCTAGCAAGGCGTGGTATCCTATGTCTCCATTGATGACAGGGGGTTTGGTATTCTGAGCTGCACCGGCCATGCTGATCGGTAGGACGATCTCTCCTTTTGTGGTCTCGCTTGCCATATTGAATCTGTTGAGAATTTGAAAGGTGGGTGTGATCTGGTCAAGAAGTCTGAGCTACCCCATTACCTGTTACCTGACTATGTTGGTCGAGCTACCTGGATCCACAAGCACATGTTTAATCTGAAATATATTCATAGTAAAACAAATTACCATTGTATCGTTATGGGATTGCGGTAAGGTCCCGATGCCTTTGTCGCTGAATGCGAGGGAGTCGATCCCTCACATGATCATGTGGATGACATGCTGCGGCTTTTCCGCTTCAGTTCTCTTGTTCGCCTCTCTCTCTTGAAGCTGGTTTTTGGCCCGGTCGCTGAGGAATTCTCTGAGGTGCCCTTTGCTGAGTAGTCGGGCTACTTCTTCCCGGAGTTGTCTGTAATCTTCAGTCTTGTGTCCGTGTGTGCTGTGAAATTCACACATCAAGCTATGGTTTCTTTGTCATGGATCATACAATATGGGTTTGGGCCACCTGGTCTCCTTGATTTTGCTTACGACCGACACGATATCCGAGACATCGACGTTAAAGTTTTACTCCGACAGCCGGGGCGCCTCCACTAGTCCTTCATGCATGTTGAAATCGACTCGGTTTACAAGTCCCTGAGGGTTTGTCTTCGGTCTACCCTTCGATCACTCCGGGGTATGTTGCGCCTTGGGGCGCTTCTTCGTTCTTTGGCGTATGGTTGATATCTTTACTTTTTTGGTCTTGGTTCCTTTACTGGGAGCCTATTGGGATACACTGAGCCCGAAGGGGCTCCCAATTGGTCATCCTCGACCCTAATCTTCGATTGGTATCGGTTGTGGAAATCTGCCCAAGTGAAGACACGATATTCAACCAAGTTCTGCTTCAACTGCTTCGAAACTATCGAGCTTCATTCGTTCTGGCCCTGGGTGAAGGCATGCACCGCCCAATCGTCGTAGACTGGCGGTAACTCCATTCACTCCATTCGAAAGCGAGATACAAATTCTCGTAGCATCTCGCTTTCTCTCTACTTGATTTTGAAGACGTTGGACTTCCTGGTTGCAACTTTGATGGCTCCGGCATGCGCCTTTATGAAAGATTCCGCCAGCATGGAAAATGAGTCTATCGAATTGGGGGTAAGATTGTGGTACCACATCATGGCCCCTTTCTTAAGTCATTTCCCTTCACAGCACAAGTGTAGGTGGTGATGTGCTCATTAGGATCAGAAGTCCCGTTGTATTTTACAAGGTCGGGCATTCTGAATTTTTTTTGGGATGGGCTTCGGGTCCGCATTCGAGGGAAAATATCTTTGCACAAACTTCTTCGAATCCACACCCTTTAGAATCAGGGGTGCACCAGGAATTTGGTCGACCCTCGTGTTATAGATCTCCATATTTTTGTCGTTCGCTTTTATCCTCTTTTCTACCGATTCAATTCTCTTGGTGAGGTCCTCAAGCATTATCATGATGGCGGGGTCGGTTGCCGACCCTTCGTTGCTCGATATCTCTGGTACTTGCTCGACTCGAGGAGCCGCCTGTGGTGCTACTGTGCTTTGAGTCTTTTGATGTCTCTGTAGTTGAGCGATCGGAAATTGTTGTGCCTGCAATATTTCGAAAATATCGTGAAGGCTAACCTGCCTTTCTTCTTGAGCCGGGGTGTTCTGAACCTCCTGTTCTTCCGCAGGATGCGTATCACTGTTGGTGCGGGAACTGACATCAATTTGTTGGGCATTGCTCTAGCCCACATCCACCGGGTTTGGGTTTGGTACATCCTCAGGGTTCTGTGCGGTACGCCAGCACCTGAAACAGCTGCACTGTTTTCTCTACGGTCTTCAGCACCGTTATTCTCACGTGCGTTTACTGAGTTAGAAATTCGAACCTGAAATAAAAGATTCTTTGGACAAGAAAAAGTATGAAAGATAACTTGCGTTTGTCAGCGAACCAGCACTAAAACAATCACTATTATTTTTAGCCCCACGGTGGGCGCCAAACTATTTACCTTGAAAATGGTAATTATAATTATATTTGATTATGTGGTTCTAAAAATATGCGATCTACTTTAGTACTAATTGTTAAGCGGTTAATGCTAAGCGTGATTGAAACAGATAGAGTAAAAATAGTATGAAATCGAAGATAAGCAAACAGGGATGCCTCAAATCGGATGTTCGATGCTGGCCTGGGGGGTCCTCAAGGTCGAGGTTCGGGGTTACCGTTGGATGATCGATGAAGCTATAACAACTTTATAGGTTTCGAAGTATGCTATTTATGATCAATAATGAGTTATAAATGAAGAACAATTAATGAAATGCAATAAATGTAGGTAAATAAGCTAACAGAGAGACAATAAGGAATGTTTGAATAATGAAGCAGAGAATGTTTTTGTTTGTTGTATTGAATATCATGTGTTCCAAAAACAATAAGGATACCCTTTATATATGAGGGGAAATCTTGACATAGTACACTATCATTTATTACAAAGATTGTTGTTGATACGGCTATTTAATGTCTGAGTACGGACTCGTACTTTGTTACAGAGCTGTCTACCTCAGTCCTTGTGTCGTTCACCTGTACCAACCCTGAAACCGTACTTCCTCGAGGTCGATCTTAAGGGATACTCGAGGTCAGACCTCGGGCTATACCTTGTATCTTATGTGAATAAGCTACTGAATGTCGTAATAGACATAAAATTGGTCTTCCCGATTTTAGTCGTACACAAAGATGTAAGTGTACCCCTCAATTCCTATCTCTCAACCATTGTCCAATCTCTTTGACTTATCACCTATGCTCTCTTAAAGTTCTCATTCTTAGTCGGATGAAAGCTTAGGCTACCTAGGCTTTACTACCGACCTCCCTAGTGTGTGCATTGTTCGTGGTCCATTTGAGGCCCTTGTGAACTCTGACACACCAGGACTTGGGTCCTTAGTCATTTTATGAAACTTAACTACCCCCTATTCACCCCTTTCCCTCATATTATCTATTTTATATCTGAGTTGGTTAATTTAAATGGAGCAATACTTGGAAATATGGTTAAATGAATCGACTTTGGGCTCCTTTATTGATTTTGGGGTCTTGTGGTGAATATTTCTCCTTATTAGAGGTATGGGTATGCCGTGTGAGAGTTACTGTAGGCCCAGACATTGCTAGGTATTTCATTTGGGACTGCCAGTAATAACTTCGTATAAACGATTGGGGTGTTAGTAAAAATGGGAAATGGATAGATTTTAATATTTACATACAAAGTGGGTAGATAACCTGCCTATAGGACTTAGTAATTTCTTTTCTATATGTGATATTCAATCACTATGTGCACTATAGAAATCATGCCATTAGGGGATGCACGTTCACACATACTGCCTACTAGAAAACATGAATAAAATGCTGCAATTATGTTAACTGCTATGTGCTATTAAAAAATCTGCCTATAGGAACCGGTTGTCGCTAATTGTTCTTTCAATTTGCATTGTTCACTAGAAATAATGCCTATAAGACTTCGATTATTCCGTTTGGCGCTATTCACCTAGAAAATATGCCTATGGGGTTAAGATATGACAATAAAATAAGCTCTAAGCACTACACGTTTAGAAATTCTGCCTATAGGGTATAATTACTGGCCCTAATTTGTTGATGCTAAACCGCTCAAACACTATTTTATATGTGTTACTGTTAGAGAGCATCAATAATTCTGGGACTTCTCCCAGCAGATTTGGCTATACTCAACTACGTAGATCACCTAGGCATAGCACCTACAGATTTAATAACTTGAAACTTGCGACAATAACCAGCTTGTAACAACTGTTTAATCTTGTCTATGAGCAACATCTTGCATCTGAAACTACTCGCATATTTTTCAAAGTCACCTAGAAATCATGTCTATAGGGCCTGAGGTTCTTAATTCTGAAACCTCCTAACTTGAATATTTGTTTGCGTGAATTTTCTATCTAAGTGTGGAAGTTAATGTGAGACTCTAACTACCTTCACATGAAGTCTTATGTGTTTTTGTCTATCGTTTAGCTTTTCATTTTTAAGCAGCCTAGGTAAGGTCTAGAACCATCCAAATAGAGGTCCAAAACCTCTTGGACCATAGGTATTGGACGGGTAGTGAACGCGTAGGGTACGAATTAGAATTGAGTTAGAGCGCTTTTAGGTATACAACTTTAACATAGTAATTGGGTAGCAGGAGATGATAGTCTCTGCGCGCTGAATAATATGAGCAACACCCTACCCCTAGGGAGTTGCGAAGTATTATTTATGTTGCACGGGGTGATCATTTAGGCTAAAAACTTAGGACCCCCTTATTTCTTTCTTTCTAGTAGAGTTGTAACAGCAGTACCTCTACATTCGCATTAAGGTCTTTGTAATAAAATTCTTTGATTTTGGTACTCTCTTTGCTTATTTGATCACGTAGCCTAATCCACATAACTTAAGTTCGGTCGGGACCCACAGTTGTGAACCTCGAGGAGTGCCTAACACCTTCTCTTTGAGATAACTTGAGCCCTTACCCGACCATTGGTGGCGTTGACTAATCAAACAAAGTTTTGTGCACTATAGGTGCCCTAACGCACCTTAAAATCGTTAGGTGGAGGATCTTTTCTTTTAATACACATTTAAAAGAATTGTCACATATTGAAACCCGATTTCGTGAGAAAAAGGGCCGCGACAGGGAGGACGGAGGTTGTTGCTTCTGATGCAGTGATTACAAGTATTATTTATTTGTGATATGTCATCATACTTTGTTTCTTGTCTGGATATACCTCGTGGTTTTCTTGATGCTCCTAACCATGTGTCCATACCTGTTGGTAATTCTATTGTGGTGGATCGAGTTTATCGGTCATGTATGGTCACTATTTATGGTTTTGAGATGAAGATGGACTTCCAATTGTTAGATATGGTGAATTTTTATGTGATCTTGGGTATGTATTAGTTGTCTCTGCACTATGCTATTAATTGATTTCCATGCTAAGACCGTGACATTGCCGATACTAGGGTTGTCGAGGTTGGAATGGAAGGGTTATCTTGGTTGCACTCATAGTAGAGGGATCTCATTCTTGATGGCTCAGCGAATGGTTTAGAAGAGATGTTGAATATTTAACCTTAGCAAGATATGTTAGTGCCGATACTCCTACTATTTAGTCTGTTTTAGTAGTGAGGGAGTTTCTGAATGGTTTTCCATTAGATCTACCTAGCATGTCACCCAATAGGGATATTGATTTGGCACGGGGCACATAGCCTATCTCTATTCCTCCATATTGTATGGCTCTTGCATAGTTGAAGGAATTGAAGAAATAGTTGCAAGAGTTGTTGGATAAGAGGTTCATCATACCTAATATTTCACCTTGGAGTGCACCTGTGTTGTTTGTTATGAAGAATTATGGCTATATAAGAATGTGTATTGACTATTCGTAGTTGAACAAGGTGACCATCAAGAACAAGTATCTGTTGTCGTGCATTGATGATTGGTTTGATCAGCTTGAGGGTGCCAGGGTGTTCTCAAAGATTGATTTGAGGTTGTGGTTTCACCAGTTGAAGATCAGGGCTTCAGATATTCCTAGACTACTTTTCGGACTCTTTATGTGCATTATGAGTTTTTGGTGATGTTGTTTGGATTGACTAATTTGATGAACGGTGTGTTCTAGCCCTATTTGGATTTGCTTGGAATTGTGTTCATGGATGATATATTGATTTATTCTCGTAGTGGGGAGGAGCATGGGTAGCATTTGAGGATCGTGCTTCAGGCTTTGAGGGAAACAAAGCTATATGCTAAGTTCTCCAAGTGCAAGTTTCAGTTTGACTCGGTGGAATTTTTGGTTCATATAGTATCTAGTGATGGGTTGATACCCAATTTTTCCCTATATTATTTTTGAAATACTTTCAAAACAATGCATGAGCATCAATTAATATATTTTCATAATTTTCTACAATTTTAAAAGAATTTTTAATTAATTTATTCCATTATTTTATTACCTAAATAATTACCAATCGCACCACAAATGATCTTACAATAATTTGTATTGCTTAATTCTATCATTTAATATTTATATTAAGCTTTAATTATTTTATACATAATTAAATTTACATCTGTAGGTTATAATTGCAATAACTTTGCAATAATAGCCCATGTATGCATAATTTCTTTATTTTTACAAGAAAATGACCCTTTATAATTTTATAATATTAAGTAATTATTTTAAATCAATTTCATGCACAAATAGCATTTTTATCATTTATTAACTATTCTTATAAATTACTTTATTAAATTAAATGGGTATTTATAATATAGCCCATTTAAATTAATTTTTTGGACCCAATTACCCAGCCCAACAACCATCATCCCAATTAAAATAACCATAACCCAAACCCAATGACCCTGATCCAATAACCCGTAACCCATAACCCATAACCCGCCTAGCCTAAATCAATCATGGCCGTTGATCTAAGAAGATCAACCGTCCAGAATTCTCTTTCCATTTTTAGTTAACCAAACGACCCCAAACCCTACTTATTACCAAAACCCGTCGTCACTGAAACCCTCCCCTCCTATCTTCTCTCTCACCCTCCTTCTAACCCTAGCCCGCCGTCATTGGAACCCCCTCGATTCATGGTTTCTTTCTTCGATTTCAGGCCCTATCCGGCCTCCTATCTCTACTGGTTGTTTGATTTTCATATTGCTTGATGGAATCTCAAAGAGATTCGAACCATATTTGGTTCAAATCTCTCATTTTCTCGATGAATCCGTCTGTATTCACCCATGTCTGTAAGTGCTATCACTTTTGTGTTTTTATGGCTTCAAATCTTTGGTTCAAACCAGATTTTCCACCTCTGTTTATTTCCTCTTTTTGTATAAACTCACTATTTCTGGCTAAATCCTTTTAGATCTCTTTATATCTTAAGCGGTTTGAGTTTGTTTGTTACTTTTCCTTTAAGGTTCTATTGTTTTTCCTATTGTTGTTAACCGATTTCATTGTTTCCCTAAAGCTAGGGTTTTGGTTTTAAGAAGTTTCTGCAAAAATGTTTAGAATGTTTAAATGTTTTAAGTCTGATTTTTCTTCCTTTATTTTTTCGACTGGTTTTACTTGAGTTTCATCTCTATGTCTTTATGCCCTAGGGTTTTCAATTATTCTACTGTTTGCTATAATGTTTGCCCGTTTATTTTGGTTGTCAATTAAACTGACTAATTGATTTACTTGGCTAATTACGGTTTGAAATTGTGCTTTCCTTTTAAAACTGATATCTCCCTACTAATTTTTTACCTATTCTTTCCTTATGTGTGATTCATAATTGGTACTACTTTCCTTAATTCTCTTGCTAGCCTAATTTCGGTACTTTGATCATTAGGACTGACTTTAATTGATCTCTGGACTTAATACTTACCTTATTTAGACCTCAATCTTTACTGTTGATTTATTTCGTGTGGAATTTTCCTTAATTTAAGTGATACTTCCGTTATTCTGCCTATTAGTTGGTTCCTGTTAGCCCTAATTGACTGACTAACTGATCACTTTGCCTTATCATTATCACTTTGCCTTATTGGTGTGCCATTGATTCTTTTACCTTATTTGGGTTTTACTCTATTGTATTCTATAAAAACCTTTCATTATTCTGATTTTAAATTGACACACGCTCACGCTTACAGACTTACACTCACACTTACACACTCTTCAATTTCTTCACTTTACAACTCAATAAGCTATCTGCTTTTTCTCAAAGAATTTAAGTTCTCTCTTTGTGCTACTACTATGATTTCTGCACTGTTTAGCCGACTGGAAGCCAAGACTAAACTCTTTGGACCCAAACTGCCATTACATTCCTACTTATATTTCTTCCTAACTGGTATGTGTTAACTCATGTTATCCTATTTTGTTCTATGTGCATATGTTAATTAGTTTACTTAAATCTTAGCATGCTTCTGTGGGATCTATGATTCATGTTTACTCTTTTCTCAACTGGCATGCTTTAGTCTCTGTCACCCTATTCAATCCTATGTGCTTATTAGTTTCAAGCCTCAGCATGCTTCTATGATTTCACCTAGTGACAAAAACTAATTAGGTTATCTCTAATAATATGAAACTCTGTATAATCAGCTATATGCTCCTGTTATGCAAGCATGCAGTATGTTGCCAATTCTGTCTATTAGTTCAAGCATCCCTACTCTTTTGTGATTGCATTAAATACTAGTACAGTGTCTATGTCTGAATCAATAACAATCTATTTGAACTATTACTAAATAGGGATTTTGTTTGTTCAAGGTGGAATTCTATTTGTAGTCCTGTAATTTGAATCTGTTTGTTCCTAAAAATCAAACTGTTTCTAAAATTGTCCCCCATACCCCGTGTGTACTGATTTTCAAACTTCAACTCTTAGTTACCTAGGTTCCTACCACCCCTAGTGTGAGCACTGCTTAGGGTCCTTGAGACTCCTCCGAACTCTGACACACTGGGCTGGTCTTCCAATCTTTTACAAACTGTTGTTTTCCCTAAGTAAGGTTCTGGTGTGAGCATTGTCCGCGGTCCCTAAGGTCCTTGGAAACTTTGACACACCAGAAGCCCAGTTTTTTGAATCATGGATGGACCACATGTGTACTTCAGACTTGCTTTGCTTTAAGGCCTGGTTTCTAGGTTAAAATATGGCTTGCTAAGGATCCCTATAGTGTAATGAATTTTGCTATGTAATGTATTCATTATTGGGTTGTAATATTGTAATAATCTCTGTAACAAGCAGTTCTGAGGTTATTAGTAAAAGCTGGGGGATTTCTTTAATATATATTTGTTTAAACTCGGCTAGAAATCCTGCCTATAGGTTATTTTGTTGATTTACCATGTGAATGCTACCGCTCGTCTAAAGATCATGCCTATAGGATCTTTTCTTAATGTTTGTAATCCTGAATTTTCATACTTTGGCATACTAGAAATCCTGCCCATAGGTTACTGTCAATTCTGCATTAGAATCCATGTTCATAGGACTTCCACATATCTCTAATCTCAATGTGCATTAGTGATCATGTGGATATGATCTTATTTGTGTAACTTAATAAACTTTCCTGGTAATTTTTTTAAAGTTTCTTCCCACTCTGATATCATGCCTATAGGAGATGTAAAAATCAGCTTTCTGCTAACTTAAATATCATGCCTATATGAGATATAAAAATTAGTTTTCTTCTCACTTAGATAGCATTCCTATAGGAGATATAAAAGTCGACTTTCTTCAATTTAGATACCATGCCTATAGGAAATGAACAAATCAGTATCAACACCTAGAAATCATGTCTTTAGGAGTCAATTAATCCTGCAAAATTAGAGAGCATGCATATAGGTTCTGTAGAGGTAAAAATCTGTTTCCATGAGTAAAAATCAGTAATCCGCTTAGAAATCATGTTATATGTCTTTAATCACCCTTTACATATCATGCATATATGGTTCTCTTTTGGTTATCACTTAGGCAAACTTGTAGATCTATTAAGAATCTTGGGCCAAAAAATGTGATCTCTTGCTGCTTGAAACATGCCCAGATTCAAACTTTATCAAATTAGTAGGCAAGCCGGTAGGCCCCAGTGCTCGTTTTAATAAGCTGCTTTCTTATTTATTTTTTTGCTCATCTAGATATCCTGCCTATAGGATCCTAAATCAATGAAGTTGCATGTTTTAATTGCGTGCATTTCTTGTCTATTTGTGGAGGTTAACATGAGCCCCGTATTTGCTCCTTAAGTGATAGTCCTATTTGAATTTTTGTCTGTCGCCTAGCTTTTTCCCATTTTTAGCAATATAGGTGAGTCTAGAACTATCCAAAATAGAGATCCTAAATACCTCCAGGACCAGTAAGGGACGGGTAGTGCACTTATAAGGTACGCATTTGAAGCTATTAGGACGCTTAGGTAACAACTGAAAGATAGTAATTGGGTAGTAAAGGAGATGATGACATGTGCGCTAATATTATGCGTAGCACCCCCAATTTGGGGAAAGTTACAAAGTATTGCATGGAAATGATCCTATAGGCTAAAAAACCTAGGACCCCTTTAATTCCTGTTTTAAAGTAATATCTATTTGTTTAAATTGTTTTATTTCCCCTTAAGACTAATTCTCTTATTTGAGTTTGGCTGAACCCACTGTTGTGGACCTCGAGGGGTGCCTAACGCCTTCCCCTCAAAGAAATTTCGAGCCCTTACCCAATCTCTGGTGATGCAAACTAGTTTCATGAGTTATTTGCTCTAGGTGCCCTAACGCACCTTAATCCGTTAGGTGGCGACTCATAAAATCCCATACCCCATCCCAAAAGGAAGGGAGTTGTCCCAAAAATGTCGAAACCCGGATCCCGCGAGGAAAAAGGGGGCGGAGCAGCATAACGACTTTGCTGGGGATAACCCTTAGGCTCTTACCATGACAAACTTGCTTTTTGTGAATTAGTCTTTAAGCATGCTTTATTCTGTTAATACATGCACACCCTTTCCCTTTACCCTTTATGTGAATTTATTTTAAAGCATTTACGACTTATCTTTATTATGGAAACTGACTTGTCTCTTTGTTTTCCTTCTTAAACGTCTTTCAATTATTAAATACTGCATTTATCATTTTTAACGTGCAAATATGTGACAGCATGCTATTTACTGTTGCATAAATCATGCTCAACATCATATTCCACTAGTGTGTAATCAATACCATAGCAACGCTTGATGAGTGTTTGTGCTCTTCCTATATATCACCCCTTTGAATTCGGAAAGGTTTATTTGCGGTAAAACTAGTCGATCAGCAGTGTCGACGATTCCGTGCCTTTCCCCCTCAAGCTGTCCGCTTGAGGGTACCGGTCTAGACCTCTGTAGAAACCTTACTCTAATTAATTGTACATGCATCATGGTCAAACCTAACTGGGGTTAATATGTTGTCCACATAATAACCCCTTAAGAAAAGCCTTGTCCAAAAGTCCGTCGGGGTTTCCATAATCCTAACGGATGAAACCCCGATTTGTGCATTAATTTGGAGAAATAAGTTCCAATATGCTAATCACTGATGTATAAATAGTCGAATCTGGAGGGGGAAGGGTCTAACCTTATTTGTTTTGCAGAAAATGAAGCACGAAGTCCCTGGTTCGGCATGGTCCATAGCATACCACCCTTGTTGTTAAATTGGTGGGAAGATATTTCATCAAGTGACAAAAAGCATGTGAAGAAGGTCCATGGAAATTTGCCTTCTCTATTGGACATCCAACCAAATAATATGTTGATTGAGGCTGCCACAATGTTCTGGGATGAATAAAGATCTGTGTTTCTCTTTAGAAACATAGAAATGACCCCTCTCTTGGAAGAAATGGGGGGATTCGCTGGGCTACCTTGGGACAGCCTCGGTTTATTGGTGCCAGAAAACCATACCGCTAGGGGATTTTAAAAAATGATAGGTTTGAAAAAGAACGACGATTTGGAGTGCTTGAAGAAGTCCTACATACCCTTTGACTACCTCTATGAACTATATGGTCATAGCAAGTCCTACCGTATTTTCCATGATGAATTCTCTATCACTTTCTTGGGTCATATTAATCGCAGGTTTTTGTGTTCATCATCTGCTTCCTAAGTATGACAGTGTTTCCAATGCAAGGGGACAGAATTCATACCAGACTAGATATGGTAGCCAAAACCTTAATGGAGGTAATCAAGGGGCAAACATATACCATTGTCCTTAGGATCATAGCTGACATATATCGAGCTTTGGACCGCTACCAGAAAGGGTTCAAACACTTCGAAGGTTGTAATCTGCTGCAACCGATTTGGTTGTTGGAGCATCTCCAAAGAGGTCAATACCATCAAGAGCTTCCACGAAGGTCGTGGAAGGATCATATAGCTTTCCATCACTCTAAGAGAACGACCTATATCCCGGACAGGTTTGCTCAACCAGAGAGTGCTACAGAATGGTTGCAATTTTTTGACAATTTGACTAAGGATCATGTTCAATGGATGTTCGAATGGTTCCCCACTAGCGAGTTCATCATAAGATCTAGGGACGCTTCTCACTTGGTGTTGATTGGGTAAGAGGTATATACCCTTGTGTTCCCATCATGGTTTTGAGACAGGCAGGTAGGAAATAGGTCATCCCGCGGGTTGCTAAAATGAGTCATTACCGGGCGGATATTCAGGATGAAGACATCCCATACAAGTGCGAAGCTCGGCATATGTGGCACTCAAAGATTATTGTAGAAAAGGACACCATCGAGCCAGAAAGGTATCACGCAGGGCATGTACGCGTTTACCTATCATGGTTGGAAGGCAACATAGCAGGGATAGTTGAGCCAGGAATCGGTCGAGGAAAAAAGGTCATAGATGATGTTGTTGAAGCCCAAGTGAAATACAACAAACTGAGCAAAAGGATTCATAAGTCTGAGGTTGAGCATCTGGAGATACACGAGACTGATATGAAACTAATCAATGAATGGAGGGAATTGTCTATCAAGTCTAATGAAAAGCTGGAGTATCTGGAGCAGGGTTTGATGGAGCTAGCGGAGAAGACAAGGAAGAGAGTAGCCGACTTCAAGAATGATAAGGGAAGCGAAGGAGGACATCTATAAAGGATATACCTGCTATTGGGCATGTGTGAACTGGGTAACCTGATCGATCGAGCCAGGAAGATCAAGCCTGGGGAAGGTCATTCTGGGACCGAGTAGATTTATTTGCTTTTTCAAGTGTAATAAGGCCAAGTTCCATTAGTGACTTATATTATCTTAGTGTCGTTTTAGATTCATCTATTTTTACATTAATGAAATGAGGCAATTATTGGCTCTAAAATTCTCCAAATCAACTTGTCGCTAGGCCTACCTCGGGCACAACGAGGCTCACAAATTAGGACGCGAAATTACATTTCTGCAATATGTGTTTAAATATTGTTGTCACTTTTTCAGAACTCTTACTAACTTGGCTATCTTTTTGTTTTTCTTTCTTTTGATTATTCTCATCCCCCAAGGTTGGTTCGCACTTACTGGCATCATCAGCTTACCATACCAGATCCAGGGGCCCTCCACCTTCTCCTCCTCCAAGTATACAAAAAGGCAAAGGAAAAGAAAAAATGGATGATATGAACGGCATCAGAAAGGACAACACTGCACATGTTGAGAATGCAGAAACTTCCGATGGTCGGGGTACTCAGGCCCCAAATGATGTGGTTTTGTGACTTGAGAAGAAAATACTTGAACTTTAGGGTGAGCTTAAGTAGGTTCGTAAGCAGGTCCGTAACTTGGCGAACCTTTCCCTTGCACTGAATGACCCAGATGTCAATCAACCAAACACCTAGAACCATGCACCACCTCAGAACACACCCAACAAACGCCCGCAGAATCCTCCGCACCTCACCAGTATACAACCCCGCCTCAAAATCAACATCTCCCTACTCAATACCCGCAAACCACCTATAACACTCCTCAAAATACCCCACAAATTATCCTCGAACCCTAAAATGCAACTAATGATTATAACTATACCCAAACTCCTGGCATTCACCAAAACAACCCCATATATGTGGAAACCCTACCTCAATCCACTCAACCAATCTCTTATACACCAGAATCAACTGAGAAGGACCTGCTCATCAAGAACATGGCTGAGGAGCTGTCACAACCCGAAATCCCACCTTTGGGCCATGACTGCATCTAACGGTGAACCCGCTAGACAAGCCAACGACTGAACTTAGAAAAACTCATTAACAACTAAAACGAGCAAGTTAACTAAGGCATCGATGGCCCACAATGAGAAATTTAACAAATAACCAAAATATAACATAGCACTTTCGACATAAAACCCATATACAAATCCCAGAACTGGTGTCACATACTCAAGAACTGTCTAGGAGATTACTACAAACAAAAGGTCTGAAAATAAGTACATAGGACTGTCTTTGAAATACAAAGTAAGACAGAGCTGAAAGTGGATAGTAGAAGGTGACGTCAAGGCCCACGAACGTTTGCGGGTCTACCTCGATGTCTCCTGTGTGAACTGATGAGATGCTCCGACCGTCAGTGATCACCGGGTCTAGCTGCGTAGTCTTCACAACATAAAGAAGTGCAGGTGTAGGGTCAGTACAACCGACCCCATGTACTGAGTAAGTGTCGAGCCTAACCTCGGCGAAGTAGTGACGAGGCTAGGACCAACAACAACATATGTACATGTACAGTTTCATATAGTAACAGGAAAAATGGCAACAGAAATAAGCAAATAAGACAGATACGGGGAGAACATGCTGGGGTAATAGGGGTAACAATATGCTAGCACGGTAGAACAGGGTAATAACTGAAATGTAAAGATAAAGGCCGAAATTTATCTTCTCAAACATATAATAAACAGAACAAGGCACGGCATGTCCCCTCGTGCATAACCTCACAATCACTCGGCACGGAATGTCTGCTCGTGCATAATCTCACAATCACTCGGCATGGAATGTCCCCTCGCGCATAACCTCACAATCACTCGGCACAGAATGTCCCCTCGTGCATATAAGTAACAAACAGTCAGCACGGCATGTTCCCTCGTGCGACAAATAATAAAACAAAGCAACAATAATGTGAAAGTCAACATTACGAAGTCTCAAGTGCATGAAAATATTCAATAAAATTCTATTTCCCCAACAAGGAGAAAACATCAATTACAAACTCAACAATGCCCGACAAGGGTCTCAGCTATAACCAACCTCGCATCGGGATTACAATTTCAAAAATGTAAGCCTCAACTGAAATAAATCACTCAATAACTCTTCACGTCATGAAACAACATCAAGGTATCACTTTTAATTCACCAACTACTCCTAATGCGGGGAATAATAAGAACACGGTAAGTTTCATCACAATTGACTCACGGGCATGCTTGACCGCAACGCATAGGCACTCGTCACCACGCCTATACGTTGGACATGAGTTGCACATAGCAATTAAGACTCTATACCTAATCCCTCAAGCTGAGGTTAAGCCAAACACTTACCTCGGCTCCAAAAATTGCAAGTCAAGCCTCGATCACAGCCTTTCCTTTAGAATCTGACTCCGGAACGGTATTATCTAGACATAATCAACCCAAGTATATCAATAATGGCTCAATAATTCAAACCCATGTCCTAATTATTTATTTCAAAACATTCTTCCTAAGATTCCAAAATTTGACCCTGGTCCCGCTTGGTCCAAACACGAGGCTCGGACCAAAACCCGATCACCCATAACCCCTCGAGTTAGA
>ML258903.1:0-58050 GCA_005239495.1 Nicotiana undulata
TGGAATTGTGATTGTGATTGTGATGAAGTGAGAATTGTGGAGCTTCCATTGTGTTTCTTTCTATATCTCTGTTCAGTGATTGTGTGACTCTCTGTCTGTCTCTTGCTTGTGCATTGTTGAGGTTACTTAGAGTAAGTCTGTCCATACATACTAGTAATGTGGGCTCTTGATGTTGGTTGTTTCCATTTTCTATGCAATGCTTGTGAGTTCTATTACTGTCTCTTATCTATGTATTGCTTGATTGTACTTGGGATAAAGTTTGTTCATACATACCAGTACAATTCAAATGTACTGACATCCCTTTTTCCGGGGGCGCTACATTCTTATGATGATTGTAGGTGGTTCCATAGCAGGTAATTCAGCCCACCGACAGTAGTGCCTCCTCTCCATTCCGTCAGCTGCATTGGTGAGCCCCACTTCCTCTCGGGGCCATGTGTGGTTCATGCCACCTTCTTTGAGTTTATTGTGTATTGTAAGGTATAGCCGGGGCCTTGTCACCGGCAAGTACTGGTTAAGTTCCTAGTATTCGTAGAGGCTCCGTAGACACAATGTGGGTAGTGTACATATGTATTTTGGGTAAGTAATGGTACAGTTCGGAATTGTGATCCACGTTGGTAAACGTTGTATGTATTTTGTAAGTGTTTGGTATCATATGTTGGTAATGATAAAAAGCAGAATTGAATTCAAGTTGTAATTTTATGCTTAAGTCTAAATGGCTATTTCACATGAATAATGTATATTGAAATCACGGGGTAACGCGTGGGTTAGGAAAGGCAATTCCAGGTCCGCTTGACCGGGGTCCTCCGGTTGAGTGCCGGTCGTGTCCCTCGGTTTTGGGGCGTGACACTAACTGTTGTGACCGAGCGAACCAACTGGCTGGCTGAATCAACATGTGATATCATAACATACTGAAGACGGAAGATAACTAACACATGTTGATACACTAAAATTCTGAATGATATAAATTACTGTACGGAAACACTAACATAAGCCTGAAGTATATTTGTAGCCAACATTGCTTAACATGAAAATCTTGTGACTCTATCTAACTGTTACTCTAGTCTATAAGACTCTAATGAAGTACTGAAAACACTGACTGTCTGAAAGTAATGGAGACTATAAGGTAATGATAATGCCCCGAAAGAACTGGGGATCACCAAATAGCTGGTACAAGAATCCTAGCGCTCTGAATCATCAACCTGTAAATTATTACCTGCATCGTGAGATTCAGGCCTCGGGCAAAAAGGACGTCAATACATTTAAATTGCACTTGTATGTAAAGCAGCTGAAACAAAGAATTATAAATACTGAAACTGAAAATAAGCTGATAACTGAGAATTAATAATTGATAACTGAAATGATAACTATTGAAACTGAAACTGAAATGATAACTGGTAACTGATATTAACTAATAATTAAACTGAAAGGCAGTAAAGAATACTCCCTCTTTTGAATGATGAACAACATGTTTATCTTAATATTAAACTACGGCCTCAGGCCCAATATATATATGTGCACAAACTGCGGCCTCGGGCTCAAGTATACGTATACATAACTGCGATCTCAGGTCAAAAAATGCATAAAGCATACTGCAGCCTCATGCCCAAAGATGCATAAAGCATAAACTACAGCCTCAGGTCCAAATACAAGTGTTCAACATCTAGAAACAGAGAATCATACTGAAATACATGATGCTGAAATACTAAACCATGTTGAGTTACATGATACTTGAATGTTGAATAGAGCTAGACTGAGACATGTATTCATGAACTGATTATGAAAATTGAAAACTTCAACTGTTGCTGAGAAATCTAGAATGAGACTCATGGGCATCAAACCCAAGTCTATATTGATTACGCACTGATTTCACAACGTTTAGAATGAAAGTCATGAACGAGTTACGAAGCTAGAGAATAGAAGTTCTGCAACTATTCAAGGAACTAGGCTTAACTATATTTCTGAGGCAATTGATAACGTGATAAAAGAAACATAGTGTAGGGAGAATAATTAACATTCCTAAACATAAAGAGTTAGCCTCACATACCTTAACTTCCTGCTCTTGAGCATAACACAACAATCGTCAACCCTTTCAACTTTAATCTATATCAATACAAGTCAAAGGGACTCCATATTATCAATAATACTCATGTTTTGGTCCCTTAGGTATTTTATCAAATACTTGGTGAGTATAAAGCTTCATAATCCTTATTAATGGTGTCTCTACACCCAATAACCCATTCTCTTGCTCCTAGATAAATTCTAAAGTCTCAAATGGTTATAATCAACATCATTCTTCATCACCCATAAGGTAAACAACACTCTTAGCCAATAAACAACAATCAACAACCCAAACCTATAACAATTCATGCTTTTCTATCAAACCCATCAACACATATCTCATGAACTAGAGTCCATAATCATTAGTCCAATGTTAGAATCAATTAGAGGGTGAAGACATTACTTTTTTGAAGTTCAATCCTCTTGGATTCGAGTTCTAGGGTTCCTTTTCTCAACAATGATGTCCCAATCGAATATCTAATGATATGGCGGGTTTACCATGTTAATAAGATGTTGGAAAATTAAAATTAACTTAGAATCACCATTAGAACTTACCTTGGGTGGTAGAGGGATCCTTAAGGAGTTAGGTTTTTGATAGCTTTCCCTTCTAGAGCAAGTTTTTATGTTTTGGGGCCGTGGGGGACGAAATAGGGCTTAAAACAATGACTTCCCAGGTTCACCCCCGCGCCCTTGTAGGCCAGACCGTGGTCTCGACCGCGGTAAATAGCAGGAACACTGCCTCATGACCGCGGTCAAAGTCCGGGTGCGGTGGTTGCGTACTGTTCTGTAAAATAGGCATAATATTTTGCACAGAGCTCCATTTGGGCTCCACAATATATCGTTGGAAAGATATTTCCAAGGCTACACCTTTTATGTTTTGAGTTTTCCCAAATTCCTTACACATGTTTACCAGAACCTGCTGGAAGACGGATCTTCTGTAAACTTAGTAGATTTTGTCGAATCTTATGCACCTCACTTTTCATATTGATTTGGAAACAACTATGTTCACTCATACTCATCCCGATGGGACTTCATATGTCTCATATATCAAATTAATACCCATTTAATATATTCATACCTAATCCGAATGTACGCGTTGTTACAAAAGTAGAATTATGAAAAGAAGTATGCAAATCAAGATATTTTAATTTGAATAAGAGATCCAACGATTCTTTTTCAGTAATATAAGGAACAATGAAAGATCTCGAAATTTTTATTTTCTCATCCATGTTTTTCTTTTCCTTCCCGTTTTCAATTCACAAAAAAAAAAGGATTAGTTTTTGCATGCATATTCTCTGATAGTCATAGCTTTTTAAGTTGATTCCATATTTAAGAGTTCAGTGTAATTTCCCGAATAAAGTCTTCCTTTTTACCACTTCGAACAACTGAAAGAGTTTGTCTAAAATCTTCTTCAAAAGAACAACTTTTTCACCAAAAAGCATATTTGTATCCATTAGATATTTTAGAAGAGAGTCTAATGCTTCAATCATGTTCTTTTTGCCATTGATACTTCATACCAAACAATTAATTGCAAATCAAAGATGCCAGTGAACTCTCTTTTCTGATATTGCAAGAGAATTTTTCATTGGCATTAATCGGGATTTAAAAATATGAATGAGATGCCCGCCTTCGTGGAAGGATCGAAGCTACAATGCCAGAGGTTGACGTTGCTAAAGCTACAAATCCTTTAGATCTCACAATTGCTAATAACACTCAATATAAGAATGTCTTACCACTTTTGTCACGACCCCAATCCCCTATCGTAGGATTCCATGATGGCACATAATTTCTAAGACTAGGTAAGCTTATCATGCATGGAGAAATAACAGAATTAACAATAGAACTTCAAATCAAAACCATCTAACTATCATAATAGTACTCGATAATACCGCTAACAATAGCTCTCAAAATCTGGTGAGACTGAATCATAAGCTCTACACGAATATACTGTAAAATCATTAATACATCACTGTCTAAATAAGAGTAAGCACTATAAAAAAAACAAGGGCATAGGGTGACTCTGATGCGCCGGGCAGGTATACCTTGAAGTCTCCGAACTGAATGCTCTACTCACTGGTGCTAGCCTGGGTCGAAGTACCTCGATCTGCATAAAAATATATAGAAGAGTAGTATGAGTACACCACAACGGTACCTAGTAAGTATCAAGCCTAATTTTAATAGAGTAGTGATGAGGCGAGGTCAAGTCACTTACTAAAATAAGAAAAAGAAACTGAACATGTATAGTACAGTCTAATAATGAAAACAAGGAAAATAAGGCAAAAAAGAAATACAACAGGATAAGCTACGACTGAATTTAAAGAAATTAAGGCAACAAAGAAGGAACACATAACAAGAACATCAAGAAAATAATGCGGACAAATAGAAGTAAGGTAAATGAGATATAACAACAAGAATCACAACCAAGGTACCTCTTCGTGATCTAATTTCACAATCTTTCTTTATATGTAATGATCCGACCTGTCGTTTTGAGCATTTGCACTTTGCTTGCTAATTTGAGGGTATGAGTAGCTTCGTATGATGTATTATGACTTATGTGAATTGTCGGTTTTGGTTTTCAGATTATTCAGAATCGGTGTGGAAGAATGAATTTTATTGTTGAAGCTTTAAGTTGAAATAGTTGACCAAGTTTGACTTTTTGTGAATTTAACCCAGGAATAAAGTTTTCATGGTTCCAGTAGGTCTAAATGGTGATTTGGACTCGGTCATATGCCCGAATTTGCACTTGGATGCTTCTAGAAGGTTTCGATACAATTGGCAAAAATTTAAAATTTGAAGGTTTGGGAAGTTCAAAAGTTTGACCGGAAGTTGACTTTTAGGATATTGGATCCGGATTGCAGTTCTGAGAATTGGAATAGCTTTTTATGTCATTTGGGACTTGTGTGCAAAATTCGGGTTCATTCCGGGATGATTGTATATGTTTCGACGCGAGTTTTTGAAATTGAAAGTTCAAAGTTCATAGATTTGATTTGAGGTGAAAATCACTGTTTGATGTTTTTATGTGTGATTTGAGGCCTCGAGTAGGTCTGCGTTATGTTATTAGACTTGTTGGTATATTCAGACAGAGTCCCGAGTGGCTCGGGTGAGTTTCAGACGAGGTTCGGATCATTTCATCGCATTTTGGATTTTTGCTAAGCTACCAGTTCTGGTGTTCCACACCTGCGACTGGTATTGCACAGGTTCGATGTCCGCAGATGCGAAAAAGGTGTCGCAGAGGCAAGTTGAGTGCTGGGTGAGGAAGACCTTAGAAGCGGAGATTTGGGCGCACATACGGATGCGCATGTGCGATGTGATGAAGTGCAGGAGCGAGGTTTTTCACAGGTGCGGATGGTGGCTCACACCTGCGATGTCACAGAAGCGGGTATGTTGTCCGTAGGTGCGAGGGTCGAGTCCTCAGCTGATTCCGCAAAAGCAGAGGTTATGTCTCAAAAGTGACGCCGCAGAAACGGCTAATGTGCCGCTGGTGCGAAAATGTTGGAAGAAGCTATAAATCGAGGGTTTTGGTCTTTTCTTCATATATTGAGATGTAGGACTCGGATTGAGCCGATATTTGGAGAACATTTTACCATATGAATTGGGGTAAGTGTTCTCTACTCGGTTTTGGTTATATTTCATGAATCTATCTTTATTTTTTGGCAATTAGTTGATGAATATTTCAAGAGAAATTGGTGGTTTTGCCTAAAGTTTCCTAATATGAATTTGTGAGTTTTGAACATCGAATTGGAGTCGAATTTGAGTGAAACTAGTATGGTTGGACTCGTAATGGAATGGGTTGTCGGATTTGTGAGTTTTGTTGGGTTCCGAGGAGGGCCTAGGTGTGATGTTTTGGCCGCTTTTGGGTTTTGATTAAGGATTCAATCTTTATCATTTGGAATTATTTCCTTGGGATGTATTTGATGTATTTGAGTTGTTTTTTGCTAGTTTTGCGTCATTCGGAGGTCGCTACGCGCATAATGGCATCTTCGGAGCATCACTTGGCTTGCTCAACATTGGTATTGGCTTGTTCGAGGTAAGTAACTCTTCTAAACTTAGTTTTGAGGGTATGAAACCCCGTAATACGTGTTATGTGAGGTGAAGCACATGCTGGGTGACAGGCGTGTGGGCATTCACCATGTGAATTGGGACTCTGTTGCTTCCATGTCACTGTATGTGAATTGGGACTTTGTTGAAATCTGTGTTTCCACCATGTGATAAAGTAGTTAAGTTGTCAATCATTCTAGATATCATATTTAGGCATCATGTCGATACTATTTGGACCCATAGTGATCGTTTATTACCGTCATCTCACTAATATCAATGATATTTCTCACTCAATCATATCCATGCATTCATACCATATCTCTGTTTCAGTAATTATATATTGATACGGCATATGATTGTTGTCTAGCAAGTTCCATGACATTGTGAGCCTGTGAGTAAGACTAGAGAGGTTGATGACTGGGTGAGGCCGAGAGCCTGTTTGTGAGGTACTGATACCATAGCACGTGAGTTGTCCGTGCAGATCATGATATTTATATTATAGCACGTGAGTTCTCCGTGCAGATTCTGATATGATACTGTAGCACGTAAGTTGTCTGTGCGAATCTTGATATGATACTATAGCACATGAATTGTCTGTGCAGCATGTGAGTTGCCCGTGCGAATTATAGAGTTTCAGTTGTAGGAGCCCCTCCGGAGTCTGCACACCCCCAGTGAGCACAATCGACTATATATATGTGAATCGGGCTGCACGCCGCAGCAGGTAATGTACAACGCTGAGTGATTGAGTGTGTTGAGCATTGATCATAGTGATAGAGGATGTGATATCGAGTACTATGAGAGTGTGAGTACATGAGCGCATCATCGAGATGCATTGCATTTGTCATGCTTACTTGAGATATATGCACAGAGATAACATTTATTATTTTACTTGTATCTTGACATGTAGACATAGAGACGTAATTTGCTCATGCTATTTGAAAATGAAACATTTTACTTATTGTTTGAAAGGATTTCTGGGAAGAAATCATAGTTTTCCAACTTACTCGTATTTGGGCCCTTTCGGTAAAGGATTTGAATTTTCACTAAGATACTTGAAAAGCATGCCTATTTTCAGAACGCGCTGAGCATTTTTCTTCTGAGATACCTCTTTTATTAATCATATTATGCTATAATGAACTGTTGTGGAATATTGTTATTGGACCCGACCTTCTGTTAGCTCGTTTCTACTTTCAACCTAATGTTAGGTTTGTTACTTACCGAGTAGATGGGGTCGTTTGTACTCATACTACATTTCTACACCTTGCGTGCAGATGTTAGCTACTGATGTTTCTGTGTTCGATGGGAGTCGGATTGAAGATGTACTTGCATCCCGGTTGTAGCTTTCCCTTGTTCGTGGTAGCTTTAGATCTATATAACTTTGTTTATGTACTTTTCAAACAGACTATGTATTTAATTTAATTTCAACTTTGTAAACTTTGTTCTTAGAAGCTCATGATTTGTACTACAAATTCATCGAAAATGTATAAAATGCAATAAATTACTATCCTTTATTTATCTTGTTAATATCATTGGAATTGGATAGTTACTAGTTGCCTTACCTAGCGGGTTGGGTTAGGTGCCATCACGACTAGTGGATTTGGGGTCCTGATAAGTTGGTATCAGAGCTCTAGGTTCATAGGTTCTACAAGTCATGAGCAAGTGTGTAGTAGAATCTTGTGTATTAGTATTGCATCCATACCTATCTTCGAGAGGCTACATGAATTTTAGGATATACTTCCCATCTTTATTTCCGCATCGTGCGACGTTGATTCATCTTGAGGCGTAACTCTTTGAATTCCTTCTACGCATTCGTATGCGCACGTGAGCGCTCGATATCTCCTATGCGTCGGCAACATGTGATTTCATGGATGAGGTGCGAGATGTGATTTCAGTGTGTTGATGATGGGACAATTTAGAGAACTTGTGTCCGGGTGGTGACTGTAGCTTGAGCATAGAGGTTTCGATTGTGTGAACACGTGTTTTGGGAATTATACGTCCGGTAGTGTCCGAATGGGCTATGTGGCTCAATGTATGGCTGGATGGCTATCTGGTGAGTATGATTTGACTTCGATATGTGTTCAGATTGTTCGAATGTGACGAGAAGAGTTTAATTGAGATGTAGCAAGGACTATTAGGTGTTTGATTTCTGCCTTCATTTGGCGTATGGCCTCGAGTTATGGGTGTGTTGAACTACCTCTCATGTTGTTTAGTTGTGGAGTGAAGTAGATTTTCATGTCGTGTTATGAGTTCAGACTTAGGGATATTAAGTGATTGCTTAGTAGTTGTCGCTGTGAAAGGGTACAAGAGATGTTAGTTGAGGTTAAGCATGTGGGTTATCTCCTGCGAGGTATCATGAGGTTGTGTGATCCCTATGATGTTTTGTAGAGAGTTCTCTTTTACCAGTGAATGATATATGTTGTAATCTGAGTTTGGATCGCTTGTGGAAGTTGGCTTGACTACTACAAGGGTGAATGCAAGATTTGCAAATAATTTGAAGTATTAGATGGTTTGCATTACAAGAGCTCAGGAAGGATTTAGTTGATCTCAGTGCGGTATTATTGCAGTAATGGAGTATGGGCATTGTGAGTTATTTTGTGTTTTGATCTATGGCTTTGAGCTAAGTGGAGGAGTCTGCTATCGGCGAGTTGAATGCACTGGTTATATGTTGTATTGGCTTCGAGTTGAGGTTTACTAGTGAACTAATTATGAATGCGGGGGTTAAGATTGAGGATGACTCGAGTAAGGGAATTTCGTGATACAAGTTGTATTACACCCTATGGGTATATGGTAATCATACAATAATTGAGTGGTTATTCGTGAAGGATGTAGTGTACATGGAGTAGGAATTTCTCGGTTGCTTAAGAGTGTGGTTACTCCCTTGGGTGTTGGTGTGTTAATGGGGCATAGGTCGTACTGTCCATTTGGTCAGTTTAATTAAGATTTGAGTAGAGTGTATGAATCTCAAGAATGGTTGTAATGGATTCAAGATTTATATGTTGCGATTTGGAATTTCCAAGAATTGTATATGGCTAGAAATTGAGAGTTACATTGGACGCTGTCGAGACTTATGGCATTTTTTTTTATATATACCATTGCGGATTATGCATTTCAGCATCAAGAAGGTGAAGGAAACAGTTTTAGGTTCATATAAGGTCTCTTTAGAGTAGGTGTCATGGTTGTTGTGCTTTGGGGTGCTTAAGAGGGAAGTCAACGATTTATGGCCTTACAGCATTGTGGTTTATACTAGGGTCTGTGGTGTGGTGAAATTTTGGTTAAGAATTGTGGTGTTCTAGTAGGGAGAAGTATCAATTTGAAGGCAATTTGGAAGGGACTTGGAGATCTAGGAAAACTTGGTAGTAGGTTGGATCAACATAGTAATGGATATAATCGATTCTTTGGGTACTTATGACGTTGCTGGTCTCTACTGGTGTTTCGTGGAAATGCTCTTGGGTTATGGTAGCCTGCGTGGATGGGTTGAGTTAGAGAGATTCGGTTATGATAGCTTGGTTATGTGTGAATGGGATCCGAAGAGTTTTCAATGGGTTCTACACGGTTTGAGAGTATATTTCCTACCGGCGTGAGGAATTTGTTGCGTATTGATATTCTCTCTTGGATAGGATCAAATGGAAGGTTTTTGATTGATCAGGTACGTATTCTGCTTGTGACTCAGAGTTGATTATGAGATTCTTGTACTCTTCAGGACGGCATGGTAGATGTGGTGCGTTGTGTGGGATTGAGATTTGCAAGTGCAAGGTCGCGAGTCTGTTTGGAAGGGAAAGACAAATTCGTAGGCATCATGGACGGTTTCAGATGACTAGGAAAATGATATTACTATTTGGTATGGTTTGATGAGAGTATACATTTCAGAAGGGGCAATGTGTTTTATCTATGGATACTTCACTGGTACCGCGACACTCTCCTGGTTGATTGACTGCTGATATTCGAATTTTTCTATGTGGCACGAAAATTTTTTAGAAGTATTCCTCGTGGGATGATCGTGTATGAATATAAGTTAGACATTCTGGCGGTGGAGATGGGATAAGATATTGTGATTCATGTGTTTTATGGATTTGGAGATTGGGAGTTCTCAGGAGTAGATTGTTTCATGGTTGTGGACTGTGAAGTCATGGCCGAAGCTATCCAGATGATAGTATGTGTTATGATTCAGTCATTGTGGGCTTTCGGGGGTTATTTACCTATTTGTAGGTGCCCGGAGTTGATTTGGGGGTCCATTGGTAGGCCCAATTAGGATGTGAATTCTACACCGAGCTAGATTTGTTGGCTCCATACTGCTATTATTGAGGGATGTACCATTCTGTTGGTGTTGAGCTTATTCGTGTTCTGATAGGTTCTCTAAGTTACTTTGCTATGCTACGAGGGGTTGTGATTCGTTGGCTGTATGCACACATAGTGCAGTGCTATTGTGATCTTATAGCGGAATTTGAGCGAGATGAGTAATTGGGTGTTGCATGATTTAGGGCGTATTGGTTATGTTCTTTTTGGTTTTGTGTGGCATTGTGTCATCTGATTCTCTGTGGTTATGGTAATTAACTTTGGGTAATTGATGTCAAATTACGCGGGATATTTGATTTTGAGCAGGGTGGCTCGAGGTATATAATATGGACCAATGATTGGATAGGGTCGCGCATTGCAGCGAAGTTAAGTTGAGGTACGAACCTTTGTGTTAGATTCGGGTGATGGTTCTATGGTGTGTGATAGCTTCTTAGCATTGCGTTGTGGTGGTACTTGTTGAGCTTGCGGGATGGTTCTCTTGTTTGAGTCATTTTCATAATTGAGTACATATGCATTGTTGCTTATCGGTGCATGGATTCCATGGTTTGTGGATCTATGTAGTATTGGTGTTGCGTGTCACTATAGTAGTTGGTGTTCGATAAGATGAAGTCGTCGAATCTAGGACGGGCGCTATCAGATTTGATTGCAGTATATTTGGAACGATAATATCGGAAGTCGACTTAGGAATTGTCTATAGTTTTTGTTGAAGGAGAGGGAGCTCCATGGCTTGTTGATTTGATGAACGATTATGAGATTCTGCGTGTTGTTTCATTATCGATAGTGTGCGATGGTTTTAGAGTGAGGGTTTTTTTAGATATGAGGTTTATTACAGTAAATGGGTTTCTTTGATAAGCTACTGTGATTAGAAATTTTGCTATGGGTATCTGTGTTATGTGATATAACATGCAATTGTATCTTGGGTTATGGTTGTTGTTGGGTACAACTTGTTCATACTTATACAGTGTGTAGGTTGCGAGATTTAGATCCTATAAGCAGTTCCGGATGTAGCAAATTGGGTTTTGAGGCTTTTGGGCTAGGTTGAATTGAGAAATTTCAGTTATGATGTGTTATCAGGCCTATATGGGATAGGGAGACATGGGAACACCTCCGGGTATGTGCATGGTACGGTTATACGACGGTTTGATAGTTCTGGGAACAACTCTTGGCATGTTCGACGACGAACATATGTTTAAGTGATAGAGAATGTAACGACCCGACTGGTCGTTTTGAGCATTTGCACTTCTTCGTTAGTTTACGGGAATGAGTAGCTCTGTATGATTTATTATGACTTATGTGAATATTCGGTTTTGGTTTTCAGGTTCTTCGGAATCGGTTTGGAAGAATAAATTTTATTATTGAAGCTTTAAGTTGAAACAGTTGACCAAGTTTGACTTTTTGTGAATTTGACCCCGGAACAGAGTTTTGATGGTTCTGTTAGGTCCGGATGCTGATTTTGGACTGGGGCGTATGCCCGGATTTGCGCTTGGATGTTTCTAGAATGATTCGGCACAATTTGTGAAAATTGGAAATTGAAGATTTGGAAAGTTCAAAAGTTTGATAGGAAGTTGACTTTTAGGATATCAGATCCAGATTGTTGTTCTGGGAATTGAAATAGCTTTGTTATGTCATTTGGGACTTGTGTGCAAAATTTGGGCTCATTCCGGGATGATTGGATATGTTTCGGTGCGAGTTTTTGAAATTGAAAGTTCAAAGTTCATAGATTTTGATTCGAGGTGCGAATCATCGTTTTGATGTTGTTATGTGTGATTTGAGGCCTCGAGTAGGTCCGCCTTATTTTATTAGATTTGTTGGTATATTCAGACGGAGTTCCGAGTTGCTCAGGTGAGTTTCGGACAAGGTTCGGATCATTTTATCGCATATGGGATTTTTGCTAAGCTGCCGGTTCTAGTGTTCCCCACCTGTGACTGGTATTGCGCAGGTGCGATGGCTGCAGAAGCGACCAAGGCGTCGCTGAGGCGAGGTGAGTGCTGAGTGAGGAAGAATAAAGAAGCAGAGATTTGGGTGCACATGCCAATGCGCAGGTGCGAAGTGATGGAGCGCATGAGCGAGGTTTTTCATAGGTGTGGATGGTGGCTCGCACCTGCGATGTCGTAGAAGCGGATATGTTGTCCGCATGTGCGAGGGTTGAGTCCCCAGCTGATTTTGCAGAAGTGGAGGTTATGTCGCAGAAGCGACGCCACAGAATCGGCTAATGTGACGCAGGTGCTAAAATGTTGGCAGAAGCTATAAATCGAGGGTTTTGATCTTTTCTTCCTATTTTGAGATGTAAGACTCGGATTAAGGCGATCTTTGAAGAAACTTTCACCTTATGAATTAGGGTAAGTGTCCTCTACTCAGTTTTGGTTATATTTCATGAATCTATCTTCTTTTTTGGCAATTGGTTGATGAATTTTTAAAGAGAAATTGGGAGCTTTTGGCCTAAGGTTTCCTAATACGAATTTTTGTGTTTTGAACATTGAATTGGAGTCGTATTTGAGCGAAACTAGTATGGTTTAACTCGTAATTGAATGTGTTATTGGATTTTGTGAGTTTTGTTGGGTTCCGAGGCGCGGGCCTGGATGTGACTTGTTGGCCGATTTTGGGTTTTGATTAGGGATTCGATCTTTATCATTTGAAATTATTTCCTTGGGCTATATTTGATGTATTTGAGTTGCTTTTGGATAGTTTTGAGCCGTTTGGGGTCGCTCGCGCATGATGGAATCTTTGGAGAATTGCTTGGCTTGCTCAGCATTGGTATTGGCTTGTTCGAGGTAAGTAGCTCTTCTAAACTTAGTGTTGAGGGTATGAAACCCCGTAATATGTGTTATGTGATTGGTATTGAGGTGACGCATATGCTAGGGGACGGGCGTGTGGGCGTGCACCATGTGAATTGGGACTTTGTTGCTTCCATGTCACTGTATAGTGGTCCCACTTTGTTGAAATCTGTGTTTCCACCATGTGATAAAGTAGTTAAGCTGTCAATCATACTAGATATCATGTTTAGGCATCATGTCGATAGTGTTTGGACCCATAATTGTCGTTTCTTATTGTCATCTCATTGATATTTCTTAGTCAGTCATATCCATGCATTCATACCATATCCCCGTCTCGGTTATTATATATTGATACATCATATCATTGTTGTCGGGCTAGTTTTATGACATTGTGAGCCCGTGAGTGAGACTAGAGAGGTTGATGACTGAGTGAGGCCGAGAGCCTGTTTGTGAGGTATTGATACCATAGCATGTGAGTTGTCCATGCGGATCATGATATTTATATTATAGCACGTGAGTTGTCCGTGTGGATTCTGATATGATACTGCAGCATGTAAGTTTTCCGTGCGAATATTGATATGATACTATAGCACGTGAGTTGTCCGTGTAGCATGTGAGTTGCCCGTGTGGATTATAGAGATTGAGCTATAGGAGCCCCTCCGGAGTCTGCACACCCCCGGTGAGCGCAGTCGACTATATATATGTAGATCAGGCTGCACATTGCAGCAGGTAATGTATAGCGCTGAGTGATTGAGTGTGCTGAGCATTGAGCATAGTGAGAGAGGATGTGAGATTGAGTACTCTGAGAGTGTGAGTACATGAGCTCATCATCAAGATTCATTGCATTTGCATGCGTACTTGAGATACATGCGTAGAGATGTATTTCCTTCTGCTACCCAGTTTTGCGAGCATTTATGATTTGCCATGTATCTTGATATGTAGGCATAGAGACGTACTTTCCTCATGCTATCTGAAAATGAAACATCTTACTTATTGTTGAAAGGATTTTTGTGAAAAAATCAAAGTTTTCAAACTTACTCGTATTTGGGACTTTTCGGTAAAAGATTTGAGTTTTCACTGAGATACTTGAAAAATATGCCTATTTTCAGAACGAGCTGAGCATTTTTCTTCTGAGATGCCTCTTTTATCACTTGTATTATGTTGTTATGAACTGTTGTGGAATATTGGTATTGGATCTGGCCTTGTGTTAGCTCGTCACTACTTTCAACCTAAGGTTAGGTTTGTTACGTACTAAGTGCATGTGGTCAGTTGTACACATACTACACTTCTGCACCTTGTGTGCAGATGTTGGTTGTTGATATTGTTGTGTTCGATGGTAGCTGGATTGAAGATGTACATGAGTCCCTGTTGTAGCTTCCCTTGTTTGTGGTAGCTTTAGATCTATAAAACTCTATTTATGTACTTTTCAAACAGACTATGTATTTATTGCATTTCAGCTTTGTAAACTCTATTCTTAGAAGCTCATGATTTGTACTACTAATCCTTGGTAAATGTATAAAATTCAGTAAATTACTATCGTTTATTTGTCTTGTTAATATTATTGGAATTGGATAGTTACTAGTTGGCTTACCTAGCGGGATGGGTTAGGTGCCATCACGACCAGTGGATCCGGGGTCGTGACATTATATTACCTCATGAGCCTTACATTTAAGTTTGAAAATTATTTTTCCAGAAATAGCTACTCGCGCTTTAGCCCACCATATCACACCGTGTGGGTTCAAGTAGTTCCCTGCTAGCATCACGCGTATCAAGCTCACCTTATCTCACCACATGCGTATCAACCCCTAGGCTTATACCACCGCATGCGTATCAATATCACAATATAATAACATCTCGCACCACAAGTGCCCAAATTCCACAACTTCTCCAAAAGAATCAACAATACCAATATTTCCACAACATATAGCACGTGGCTCTACCACAATGTGCACAAGATCTCAACAATAACAGAATAAAAGTCAAATGCTCAACATAAAAATATATCAACAACATGACAACTTCTCCTCAATGTGATAACGACTTTTGCAAGTTTAACACCAAAAACTCAACAAGAAGATAATCCAAGAAATAACAATTTCAAGTAAGGTAACTCAATAATTAAATAATTAGCAACGAAACAAGGAAACAATAACTTCAACTAAGCATGTAAGGGAAAATAACAAGTAAGAAATGGAATAAGTGTTAACAATGTCAAATAAAGCATGTAAGGATAAATGATTAACACATGTAAGAGTAGATTGACAATGAAAGATATAATATGTTATGACAATTCGATTAAAGTCATGAAGAAAATCTAAATAGCCTAAACTGTTAATTACCGCATATAACTTGTGTATCCACTCGTCACCTTGCATACACGGCTTTCACATATCACAAATAGCAAAATCAACCCATATCTTAAGGGGTATTTCCCCTACACAAAGTTAGGCAAGATACTTACCTAAAACAAGCCAGCCTTTTCCGTGAATATCCAACTCCAGACGACCCGAATCTAGTCAAAATAACTTAAAACCATAAATACAAACCATAAGAAACTTTTTCGGATAATAAAGTTGTAATCTTTAAAGAAAATAAAAAGGTCAACCTAGGTCCCACGTATCGGAACTCGACCAAACTTACAAATCCGAATACCCATTCAATAACGAGTCCAACCATGCAAAAATTATCCAACTCCGACCTCAAATCAACCTTCAAATCCCCAATTTTTACTTTAGGAAATTTTCCAAAAATCCCCAATTTCCTTCACTATACTTCACTAAATAAATGATAAAACTAAGATGGAATCATGATTTATTAATAAATCCAAGTTAAAAATACTTACCCTAATCCAAGACGTGAAAATTCCCTCCAAAATTGCCCAAAATCGAGCTCTATAACTCAAAATATGAAAATAATACTCTAACCCACGATTTGGGATTTTAATATTTGTTGCCCAATAGTTACTCTAGCAATCACGGAAAATCACTCAGGATCAAAGAAAACAAACTCCACCAACTCACAAAATCCCCTACGCAATCGCATGACTACAGACACAAACACAATGTCAAAACATCTGCAGACTTCGCGATCGCGGACTACTCCACGCGAACACAATGAATAACTCGTGTCATCACACAGCCCCTCCTTCCCTCTACACGAATGCGTTCGCGATGCACTATTGCCCAACCTTCCGCGAAAACAGCCAAGCCTTCACGAACACGAAGAGCAAAAATCATCTGCCAGCAAAGCCTTATGTGATCTCGACCTATTCTTCGTGATCATGAAGAAGGAAACCAGAAGCTCAGAAACTAGTAATCCCAATAAATGGCACAGTGGACATAATGACTTAAAATTTTGCACAAGTCATAAATGACCTCAAATTTTTCACACAAGTCATAAATGACACAATGTACGTAATCCAACTTCTGGAACCGAAATCTGGACCCGATATCAATAAAATCAACTCTCGATCAAACTTCTCAAACTTCCAAACCTTCAATTTTCCAACTTTTGCTCATTCAAGCCAAACGACCTACGGACCTCCGAATCAACATCTGCATATACACCTAAGTCCAAAATCACCATACGAAGCTATCGAAACCATCAAAACTCCATTATGTAGTCGTCTAATCAAAAGTCAAACTTCGGTCAACTATTTCAACTTAAGCTTCCAACTTTGGGACCAAATGTCCCAATTCACTCTAAAACTTCCCCGTAACCAATCCAACCACTCTGGCAAATCACATAACCATAAATAACATATAAGAGGCAATAAATAGGGGAACTGGGCTAAAATACATAAAATGATCGGCTGGGTCGTTACAACTTCCTTTAGGACCATTAATAAAGAAGGCTCCTAATTTGTTGCTAAATATTGTATCAAGAATTGTGTCGTATGCCTTTTTTTGTTCAATATTTAATTTTTTATGTAATAATAAATCTTCATCGCTAACAATGATATTTCTTTTGAAATATGCGTCATTCGCTTCATTTGCCCTTTTTGGAGATCTGATAGTTTTTTAAACAAGGTTGAACTCGTTAATATGACGGCCTATAGAATGTCGTATATCATTGACGTGGTTCAAGATAGCAAGGTTAATATATTTTGTGGCTATATTTTCTAAACTCTTAAAGTCCGGACATTGAATCTTCAAATTGTTCCCATAATTCCCTAGGATTGGCAGTGCTGTAATATGTTAATATTCTAGCAAATAAACGTCTTAAACTATAGGGCATTTGATAACATGATGCCTATTACATACAATCAACCAAGCTATCATCACAATAAAACGATCTCTTTTTTCTGCAGATTCTCTAAATGCGTCACAACATATCCTATTTATTGTCAGAAGATCTTCGTGTGGTTTTGCTTCTCTCACATTCATTAGTAATAATCTAAGGTAATATGTTTCTCATTTTGTTGGATGACGCGTCACAACTCGCCTGATAACATTACATTGTTGTCGTCTAGTCTACATTCTGTACGTAGATGACCATATGAGATATTGTGGGAAATCTTCATACAAGAAGAATTTTGTCAACGTCGTCTTCTTAATCCTATGATTTTTCACAGTATTTTCTACTATGTCTGTTTTTAAAAGAAATAAATTGTTGTCCCTCAAGATGTAAGTGGAGGTGATAAACATTTGGAGTCATTTCATTGATAGGAAAAGCAAATAGGTGCCACATAGCTTTCGGCGGTGACACCCAACTAGCAGATTGATATTTTTTATCTCATCTATTTCTATATTTTTGTTTTCTTCGCGTAAATCAAATGAAATTTTATCATGTACTTTACATATATATATATTTGTATATATATTTTTCACTTTAATATTTGAGCATACTTAGACATTTATATGGCAATTATATTTGCACAATAGATAAGGATTGTAAGGAACAACCCATGAGTTGTCAATTTGGGGAGTAGTGCAGTGTGAGTTGGGACACATGTCGAGATGAGCACAACATTCCATCCCCATACGAATGGACAGTATGAGCGTACTATACAGATCTTGGAGGACATGATACGGGCTTGTGTCATTGAGTTCAGGGGTCAATGGGATCCGTTTCTACCTTTAGCAGAGTTCGTCTACAACAACAACTGTCAGTCGAGTATCTAGATGGCTTCTTATAAGGCCTTAAATAGGAGGTGATGTTGTTCTCTGGTTGGTTGGTTTGAGCCTGGGGAGGTTAGGTTTTTAGTCACTGATCTAGTTTGAGATGCCTTGGAGAAGGTGAATTTGATTCAGGAGCGGCTTCGTACAACACAATCCAAGCATACGTGTTATGCTGATAAGAAGGCTCGTGATATGGCATATATGGTGGGTGAGAAGGTTCTACTTAGATTTTCACACATGACGGATGTGATGAAGTTCGGGAAGAAGGGAAAGTTGAACCCTCGTTATATTCTCCATATGAGATCTTGGAGAGGGTTGGTGAGGTGGCTTATAGACTTGCCTTCCACCTAGTTTATCCGGAGTTCACCAGTGTTTAATGTTCTTATGATTAGAAAGCACTATGAGGATTCGTCACATGTGTTAGAATTCAGGTCGGTGCAATTGGACAAGGATTTGACTTATGATGAGGAGCTACTAGCCATATTGGATAGGCATGTTTGCAAGCTGAGGTCGAAGAATATTTATTCAATGAAGGTTCAGTGGTGGGTTCACCTGGGCGAGGAGGAGACTTGGTAGACCGAGCAAGATATGCGGAATAGATATCCTCACATTTTTGGCACTTCAGTTATGATTCTAGACTCATTTGAGGAAGAACATTTATTTAAGAAAGGGGGAATATAAGGACCCAGCTAGTCATTTTAAGTATCCTAGGCAATCCCCTATTTAATGATTTGCGCATTTGTGTTTATGTTACTTGTGCGGGCAGGCGGGCGGTTTCTGGAAAGTTTTGGATTGAATTGGGACACTTAGTTCCAAGGATGGAAGCTTAAGTTGTGAAGGTTAACCGAAGTTTTACTTTTGTGTAGACGACCTCGGAATGATGTTTTAGTAGGTTCGTAAGGTGATTTTGGACTTAGAATATCCGAATTTGGATTTGGAGTTTCCTGGATTGATTTGGTTCTATTTAGCAAAAGTTTGAAAGTTGAAGGTTGGAAGGTTCATAGGTTTTATCGGAATTTAACTTTAATGATAATGGGCCCCGATTGTAATTCTAGGAGTTGGAATAGGTCAATTTTGTCATTTGGGACTCGAATGCAAAATTTGAGGTCATTCTGAATGGATTAGATATGATTCGGTATGAGTATTGGAAAGTTGAAAGTTGACTAGTTCCTTACGCTTGAAATGAGGTACCACCTGTGGTTTTGATATTATTTTGTATTATTTATGGCCTCGGGTAGGTCCGTGTTATGTTTTGGGATTGATTTGTGTGATTTGACGGGGTCCTGACGGGTTCGGATGAGTTTCAGATCATCTTCATCTCTTTTAGAAGACATGTTATGGTGTTTTTGCACCTACAAGGGTTTGGCCGTAGGTGAGAGTCCACAAACGTGGACCTAGGGCTGCATAAGTGAAGGAAGGCTGGGAGAGTGCTTAATCAGTTGGTTCATGTCACGACCCAATTTCCCAACCTTAAGGATCGTGATGGCGCCTAACACCACACTTGCTAGGCAAGCCAATGTTAGAAATTGATTAGCCATTTTCATTGAATATTTACTTAAACACAATTAGGAAATTTGAAATAACTAAATCTGATAGTTTCCATCAATAACTTCATGAATAAAATAATAAACGAATAAAAAAACCGAGCCACAAACTAAATATATAACTCTAAGACTACCCCCGGGTCTGGTCTCACAATTCACGAACTACTAAGAATACTACAAATAATAGGGTGAAACAAATAATGTAACTGCTTCGAACAAAATAAAAACAATGTCTATAGAACTAAGAGAAGACTCCAGGAATCTGCGGAAGCCAGCATATCTACCTTGTGTCTCCAAATGATAAATGCGGGCTACTAAGATCTTCTAACGCTGGCCGATACTTGGATGTGCACAAAATAGTGTAGAGTTTAGTATCAGTATAACCGACCCCATGTACTGAGTAAGTGCCGAGCCTAAACTCAGCAAAGTAGTGACGAGACTAGGACAAGACACCACATAAAACTTGGATATTTATATAATCTTGCTAGCAGGAATAACAACAATTAAGGAGATTAAAAGAAATAGCAATTAAATGGGAAGGGAGCATGAGATGAGAAACTTCTAATATAATAAACGAGGAAAAATAATAAGGCAAACACAGATAATGATCAACAATAATTTCAGCAATTAAAAGTAGAAAAGAAACTTGCACGGCATCACCCTTCGTGCTTTTACTCTCAGCCTCACCATATGCATCAATGTAAATGTGAATGTACACGGCATCACCCTTCGTGCTTTACTCTATTCCTCACCATATGCATCAATATAAATGTAAATGTACATAGCATCACCCTTCGTGCTTTACTCTCTCTTCCTTACCATATGCATAATTATAATTATGAATGTGCATGGCATCATCTTTCGTGCTTTATCACTCTTATCTCACCATATGCATAAATATAGTTGTAAATGTGCACGACATCACCCTTCGTGCTTTATCACTCTTACCTCACCATATGCATAAATATAAATGTAAATGTGCACGGCATCACCCTTCGTGCTTTATCACTCTTACGTCACCCAAACAGTAGAAACAATAATATCCCGGCAAGGGAATCAGTTATAACCAATCTAGTTCCAACAATTTACTTCGTAAAATAAATCTCAATTTGAGCCAATGCTCAACAATGGTCAATTACCAAGAAATCATCATAAGTCTTGTTCAACATGAATAGTCAGCAGTTTAAGCATGGACAATACATAATAAGAATCAGAACAGTCACAGTATGAGCCTCACGGGAATGCTTGACACCAACGTATAGATACTCGTCACCACACCTATATGTCGTACTCAATAATAACACGTAGAAAACAAGACAACAACACATATTACCTCAAGCTAAGGTTAGGACAAACACTTACCTCAATTCCGCAGGCCACTCACTGCTCAATTATAGATTTTCCTTTCGAATTCACCTCCAACACACCCGAATCTAATAATAAATAGCTTAATATCATTAATTAATGCTAAAGGAAGTAACTTTGCTGAAAATTATAATTTTTCCTAAGTTTTCTCAAAAACGTTAAAACCCGACCCCGACATTCTTGGTCCAAACTTGAGGTTCGGACCAAATTACGTTTATCCATTCACCCCCGAGCCCGAATATATAGTTAGTTTAGAAATCCGACCCCAATTCGAGGTCAAAAATCTATTTTTACAAAATTCCCTAATTCTACCCAACCCTCAATTTTTACCATGAAAATTCTTGATTTTTGATTGAAAAGTGATTAAAAATATTGGGTAATTGAAAGAGAAGAGTTTAGGATTGATTACCAACACCTTGGGGATGAATATGTGTGAAGCAAAATCGCCTCTAGGCCTTGGTAGTTCGAAAATAGGTGAAAACTAGGTTCTGCCCGAGTTTTAAAATTGATTTTATATAGTTGGGCAGGCCTTCACCACGTTCGCGTGATCCTGCCCGAGTTCGCATAGGGTCAGGACCAAGTGGCTTTGCATTCGCGAGGTCCTGAACGCCTTCGCGTAGCTTTAGCAACTGGGCTCTCCGCGATCGCGGCCCAATGGTCGTGTTTGCATAGAAGAAAAAAAGGCTCCTCCTCCAGGCCCATCTAACCCTGTGCGTTCGCGTGGACCAACATGCGTTCGCGAAGCTTTAACCCGCCAGTGCTTCGCGTGAGGGGTTACGCGTTCGCATAGCACAATGAAATGACCTCCAACTAAATTACTCTACGCGTTCTTTAGTGGGGTAACGCAAACGCGAGTAACAATAGACTGCGCACCAGGTAACAACAAAACAACAAAACTTTTAAGTTTGAAACATCCCGTAGCCTATCCGAAACTCACCCGAGCCCTCGGGGCTCTAAACCCAACATGAACGTTAGTCTAAAAACATCATACAGACTTGCTCGTGTGATCACATCGTTAAAATAACATCTAAAACTATGAATTTAACATGAAAACTCGTCATTTTTCTCAAGAACACTTAACTTTCACTTTTCTCAACCGGATGTCCGAACCATGTCAAATAAACTCTGATTGCCTCCAAATTTCACAGATAGTGTTTAAATACTATGAAAAATCTGTAGCGGGATCCGGAACCAAAATACGGGCCCGATACCAATGGTTTCTAACATTAATGTTTTTCTTTATTTCATTAATAATTCAGCAAAACAATTTTCTTTAAAAATGGATTTCTAAGGCCTGGAACCTCGGAATTTAATTTCGGGCATACGCCCAAGTCCCATATTTTACTACGGAACTTTCGGGATCGTCGGAACACAGATCCAGGTCCGTTTACTCAAAATTTTGACTCAAGTCAACTAAAACCAAATTTTAACTCTAAAAATTATTATTTCTTATATTTTCACATAAAAGTTTTCCGGTTTCACGTCCGGACTGCGCACGCAAATCGTGATAATTTAAATTAGTCTTTTATGGCTAATAAGCCTAGAACGGAGTCTTAATTCATAAAATGACCCCTTGGGTCATCACAATCTCCATCTCTAAAACAAACGTTCGTCCTCGAACGGACATAGAAGATTACCTGAATTGGCAAACAGGTGTGGATATCTACTCTGCATATCCGACTCAGACTCCCAAGTAGCTGCCTCAACGGACTGACCTTTCCACTACACTCAAACTGAAGGATAACTCTTAGACCTCAACTGACGAACCTGCCGGTCTAAAATGGCTACCGACTCCTCCTCATAAGTCAAGTCTTAGTCCAATTGGACAGAGCTGAAATCTAACACGTGAGATGGGTCACCATGAGATTTCCGGAGCATAGACACGTGGAATATCAGATGAACTGAGGATAACCCTGGAGGCAACGCAAGCCTATATTCTACCTCCCCCACTCTATCAAGAATCTCAAACGGCCTGATATACCTAGGGCTCAAATTTCCCTTCTTCCCAAATCTCATAACACCCTTCATGGGTTATACCCGAAGCAATACTCTCTCTCCAACCATGAATGCTACATCATGAACCTTACGATCAGCATAACCCTTTTTCCTAGACTGAGCTGCACGAAGTCTCTCCTGAATAATCTTTACCTTATCTAAGGCCTCATGAACTAAGTCTGTACCTAATAACCGAGCCTCTCTCGGCTCAAACCATCCAATTGGCGACCTACATCACCCACCATATAATACCTCATAAGGAGCCATCTGAATGCTCAACTGATATATTATTATAAACAAACTACGCTAACGACAAAAACTGATCCCAAGAACCTCCAAAGTCGATAACACAAGCGCGAAGCATATCCTCTAAAATCTGAATAGTACGCTCGGATTGCCCGTCTGTCTGAGGATGAAATGTTGTGCTCAACTCAACTCGGGTACCCAACTCACGCTGAACTTCCCTCCAAAAGTGTGAGGTAAACTATGTACCTCGATCAGAAATGATAGACACGGGCACACCGTGAAGGCGAACAATCTCTCGAACATATATCTCTGCTAACCGCTCCGAAGTATAAGTACTTTCCACTGGAATTAAATGTGCTGATTTAGTCAGCCTATCCACAATAACCCAAACTATGTCGAATTTCCTCTGAGTATATTAAAGTCCAACAACGAAGTCCATAGTGATACACTTCCACTTCCACTCAGGAATCTCTATCTGCTGAAGCAAACCATCGGGTCTCTAATGCTCATATTTTACCTGTAGACAATTTAAGCAACGAGCCACATATGCAACAATGTCCTTTTTCATCATTCTCCACCAATAATGTTGCCTCAAGTCCTGGTACATTTTGGCTGCACCTGGATGAATAAAATACTTAGAACTGTGAGCCTCCTCAAGAATCAACTTACGAAGGTCATCAACACTAGGCACACATATACAACCCTGCATCCTCAAAACACCTTCATCTCCAACTGTAACCTGTTTGGCACCACCGTGCCAAACTATGTCCCTAAGGACCATCAAATGCGGGTCATCATCATGCTGATCTCTGATACGCTCAATAAAAGAAGACCGAGCGACTGTATAAGCTAGAACATTGCTAGGCGAAATATCAAATCTCACGAACTGATTAGCCAAAGTCTGGATGTCTGAAGCTAAAGGTCTCTCACCGAGTGGAATATATGCAAGGCTACCCATACTCTTTGCTTTTCTACTCAATGCATCAGCCACCACGTCGTCCTTCCCTGGATGATATAATATGCTGACATAATAATCTTTCAATAACTCTAACCATCTCCGCTGCCTCAAATTTAGATCATTTTTCTTGAACAAGTACTGGAGACTACGATGATCTGTGAAATCCTCACACGGCACACCATAGAGATAGTGCCTCCAAATCTTCAATGCATGAACAATGGCTGCCAACTCTAAGTAATGTACACGATAATTCTTCTCATGAACTTTCAACTGTCAAGACGCATATGCAATCACCATGACATCCTGTACCAATACCGCTCCAAGTCCAACACGGGAAGCATCACAATATACCGTGAAAGAACCTGAACCTGATGGTAACACCAACACCGGTGCTGAAGTCAAGGCTGTCTTGAGCTTTTGAAAGCTCGCCTCGCACTCGTCCGACCATTTAAATGGGGCACCTTTCTGAGTCTTAGTCATTGGGGTTGCTATGGATGAGAACCCCTCCACAAAACAACGGTAGTAACTCGCCAAACCTAAGAAGCTCCTGATCTCCGTGGCTATAGTGGGTCTAGGCCAGTTCTTGAATGCCTCTATCTTCCTAGGATCTACCTGAATACCATCGGTCGATACGATATGACCCAAGAAGGCTACTGAACCTAACCAGAACTCACATTTTGAAAACTTTCCATACAACTGATTATCCGTCAACGCCTGAAGCGCTATAAGGAGGTGATGCACATGCTCTTCCCGACTGCAGGAGTATATAAGAATGTCATCAATGAACACGATCACAAAAGAGTCCATATGAGGCTTGAAAACCCAATTCATCAAGTCCATAAAGGCTGTTGGAGCATTAGTCAACCCAAAGGACATCACTAGAAATTCATAGTGCCCATACCTCGTCCGAAAGGTTGTCTTAGGAACAACAGACGCCCTAATCTTCAACCGATGGTAGCTCGATCTAATATCAATTTTTAAAAACACCCTAGCACCATGAAGCTGATCAAATATATCATCAATTCTCGGCAATGGACATTTATTCTTGATAATAACTTTATTCAACTGCCAGTAATCTATACACATTCTTATTGACCCATCTTTTTTCTTCACGAAAAACATTGGTGCACCCCAAGGCGATACACTAGGTCTGATGAAACCCTTATCCAGCAAGTCTTGCAACTGTTCTTTCAACTCTTTCAATTCTGCTGGGGTCATCCGGTATGTAGGAATGGAAATGGGATGAGTACCCGAAGCCACATCAATACAAAAATCAATATCCCTGTCAAGTGGCATCCCTAACAGGTCTGCAGAAAATACCTCGGGAAACTCACGAACAATAGGAACTGAATCAATAGAAGAAACCTCAACATCAGAGTCACGAATATGAGCCAAATAAGCCAAACACCCCTTCTCAACCATGCGACGAGCCTTGGCATAAGAAACTACTCTGCTGAGAGAATGACCATGTCCCTTTCCATTCTAATCGAGGAAACCCCGGCAAAGCTAAAGTAATTGTCTTGGCATGACAGTCCAAAATGGCATAATAAGGCGACAAACAGTCCATGCCCAATATAACATCAAAATCGACCATGTCAAGAAGACAAAGGTCCAAGCTAGTTTCAAGACCCTCAATGAATACTACGCACGAACGATACCCCTAATCTACCATACTAGCATCCCCCACCAGCGTAGACACATAAATAGGAACACTCAAGGAATCGCGAGGCACAACCAAATACGAGGCAAAATAGGATGACACATAAGAATAAGTAGACCTTGGATCAAACAAAACTTAGGCCTTTCTATTGCAAACTGAAATGATACATGTAATAACAGCATTGGAGGACTCCGCCTGGGGTCTAGCTGGAAATGCATATAATCGGGGTTGGGCCCCGTCACCCTGAACCACATCTCTGGGAGGACCTCTGACAGGTGGACCTCCACCTCTAGCGGGCTGGCCTCCACCTCTAGCGGCCTAACCTCCACCTCTAACAACCTGACCTCTACCTCTGGCTGATTGACCATTACCCCTCGCTGGCTGGGCAAGCGGTGTTTGAACCATAGCACGGGAACCTTCATATTGAGAATTATCCAACACACGAGGAAAATATCTAGCAATGTGCCTCAAGTCACCTTAAGTGTAACAAAACCTCAGCTGTTGAGACTGCTGGACGGTGAACTAACCATGTCGACCAGTATAACCACCCTGAACACTCTAGAGAGGAGGTGCACCGATAGAAGCTGATGGTGCACTGTAGAATGGCTGAGTAAAAGGAGGCATATGAGAACCATGACCTCCTGAAGTACTATGTGAAACCTAAGTGCTGAATGGAATGGCCTGGAAGAATGACCTCTGCTGAAACTAACCCTGCCTCCAGATGAGGCACCACTGAAACCACTGGAATGGTGAGGTCTTTTGTCAGACCCATGACCTCCTATCCCGAGAACCGACTCCACTCTCCTGGCCACATTAGCCGCATCCTGAAAAGAAATCTCGGTCCTTGTCTCCTTAGCCATTTTCAACATGATGGGCTGAGCAAGGCCCTTGATAAACCATCTGACCCTCTCCCTCTGTGTGGGCAACAAAAGAATAGCATGTCTAGCCAACTCCACAAAGTGATTCTCATACTGGGTCACAATCATGCTGCCTTACTGAAGTTGCTCAAACTGATGACGCTTCTCCTCTCGAGTAGTAACAGGCAAAAACTTCTCCAAAAAGAGATGAGAAAACTGATCCCAAGTCAAAGCATGTGACTCAACTGGTCTAGTCAACAAATAATCCCTCCACCATTTCTTGGCGGATCCAATCATCTGAAAGGCAGTGAAATCGACCCATTGGTCTCCAAAATACCCATATTACGCAGAAATTCATGACAACTATCCAGATATTCATGAGGATCCTCTGAAGTCTAACCACTGAAATGAACAGGAAATAACTTAATGGACCTGTCCAACCTCCACAAAGCATCGGTGGACACAGCTGCCCCGTCAATGGGCGGCGTTGGAGCAACCTGCTGAATTACCCCAACTAGATTGGCTGCTGGGATCTGAACCTGAGGAGTAGTCTGAACCGGAGTGTAGGTAGCAGGAGTCTGGACCCCTCCTCCAGCCTGAGATACGGCTGCTGCATCGGGGAATGTGCTAGTCTGGGCCACACTCTCCATAATGCCCACTAAACGGACCAAAGCGTCCTGAAGTACGGGGTAGTAATAAACCCCTCTAGGACCTGAGCTAGTCCCGCTGGAACGGTTTGAGCAGGAACCCCCTCATTAATCTCGATCTGGCGTTCTACAGCTGGAGTTGTTGTCTGAGCAATGGGCTGAGTCCTTCCCCTGCCTTGGCCTCTGGCGCGGCCTCGGCCTCTACCCCTAGTAGGAGATACTGTTGCTGGAGGACCAGAGTGTTGGTCAGCGGAAGAGGAAGCACGTGTTCTCGCCATCTACGAGAGAATAGAAGAATTCAATCAGTATTCGAGATAACAAGAATCGCATGATAGAATAGAAATAAAAATGGAGTTGTTTCCTAACTCGATAGCCTCTGAGGGATAAGTACAAACGTCTTCGTACCGATCCTTCAGACTCTATTAAGTTTGTTCGTGAATTGTGAGACCTAAGCAACCTAGTGCTTTGATACCAACTTGTCACGACCCAATTTCCTAACCTTAAGGATCGTGATGGAGCCTAACACCACACTTGCTAGGCAAGCCAATGTTAGAACTTGATTAGCCATTTTCCTTGAATCTTTACTTAAACACAACCAGACAAGTTAAAATAACTAAATCTGATAGTTTCCATCAATAACTTCATGAATAAAATAATAAACTAATAAATAAACCGAGCCATGAACTAAATATATAACTCTAAGACTACCCCAAAGTCTGGTGTCACAATTCACGAACTACTAAGAATACTACAAATAAAGGAGTGAAAGAAACAATGTAACTGTTTCGAATATAATAAAAACAATGTCTATAGAACTAAGAGAAGACTCCAGGAATCTACGGACGCCGGCAAATCTACCTCGTGTCTCCAAATGATGAATGCGGGCTACTAAGTTCTCCTGACGATGGCGGTACCTAGATCTGCACAAATAGTGCGGAGTGTAGTATCAGTACTACTCACCCCATGTACTGAGTAAGTGTCGAGCCTAACCTCGGCGAAGTAGTGACGAGACTAGGACAAGACACCACATAAAACCTGGATATTTATATAATCTTGCTAGCAGGAATAACAACAATTAAGGAATTTAAAAGAAATAGAAATTAAATAAGAAGGGAGCATGCGATGGGGAAATTCTAATATAAAAAACGAGGAAAAACAATAATGCAAACATAGATAATGATCAACAATAATTTCAGCAATTAAAAATAGAAAGGATACTTGCACGGCATCACCCTTCTTGCTTTTGCTCTCAGCCTCACCATATGCATCAATGTAAAGGTGAATGTATACGACATCACCCTCGTGCTTTACTCTCTTCCTCACCATATGCATCAATATAAATGTAAATGTACACAGAATCACCCTTCGTGCTTTACTCTCTCTTCCTTACCATATGCATAAATATAATTGTAAATGGGCACGGCACCACCCTTCGTGCTTTATCACTCTTACCTCACCATATGCATAAATATAGTTGTAAATGTGCACGACATCACCCTTCGTGCTTTATCACTCTTACCTCACCATATGCATAAATATAAATGTAAATGTGCACGGCATCACCCTTCGTGCTTTATCACTCTTACCTCACCCAAACAGTAGAAACAATAATATCCCGGCAAGGGAATCAACTATAATCAATCTAGTTCCAACAATTTACTTTGCAAAATAAATCTCAATTTGATCTAATTCTCAACAGTGGTCAATTACCAAGAAATCATCATAAGTCTTGTTCAACCTGAATAGTCATCAGTTTAAGCATGAACAGTACATAATAAGAATCTGAACAATCATAGTATGAGACTCACGGGCATGCTTGACACCAACGTATAGATACTCGTCACCACACCTATACGTCGTACTCAATACTAACATGTAGTAAACAAGACAAACACACATATTCCCTCAAGATAAGGTTAGGCCAAACACTTACCTCAATTATGCAGGTCACTCACTGCTTAGTTATAGCTTTTCCTTTTGAATTCACTTCCAACACACCCAAATCTAATCATAATTAGCTTAATATCATTAATTAATGCTAAAGGAAGTAACTTTACTGAAAATTATGATTTTTCCTAAGTTTTCTCGAAAAGAGTTAAAACCCGACACCGGGTCCCCTTGGTCCAAACTCAGGGTTCGAACCAAATTACGTTTACCCATTCACTCTCGAGCCCGAATATGTAGTTAGTTTTGAGTCGTACTAAATCATATGCATAATCTGTGGAGGAATATTTGGGCCTTATATCTGCTTTACGTGCTTTCCATCTGTTTGCATTCCTAAGTGTTATTGTTTGTCGCTTAGAATCTTTCCCTTTAAACCTAAGGGTCAGCCTAGTACCTCTTTTAGGATAGTAGTCCTAATCTCCTCCGGGACTGATAGGATGGGACGGGTAATAGCACGCAATAGAGTTCGTGACCAAACACGCGCTTTAATTACCTTCACGGAGCGGGGAAGGGTAGAATATGGATATGATGACCGATGCGCTAATACCACGTGTAGCCCCTCTTTGAGGAGTGTCTATCGGGTATTACATTGATGTGATCCATATTATTTCAAACCAAGGATATCATTTATTTTAAATGCTAGGTTATAATATTTTCAAAACTTTGTCGTTTCATAATTGTTTTCTAAACACTTGCTCGTTTAATATTTGAAATCCTCTCTTACTTGAGCCCTTTACTTGTTATTTGCTAATTGTACAAATTCACGAAAACTATTTGGCCGGGAACTACATCTGTGGATCCTGAGGGGTGCCTAACACCTTCCCCTTGGAATAATTTCAAGCCCTTACTCAATCTCTGGTTAGCAATTTAGTTTGTAAAAGAAACCCCCCTAGGTGCCCTAACGCACCTCAAACCCGTTAGGTGGAGACTCTCTATTTTAACACCTTTTCCTTAAAAGAGTTGTCACGTGTCGAAACCCCGATCTCCGCGAGGAAAAGGGAGGCGCGACAGCAGGGCGACTCTGCTAGGGATTTATCTGGGCTTTTACCATTACAAATCGTTCCGTGAATTTGTACCTTTAATTTGTTTGATGCTTGCACCCTTTCCTCTTCCCTGATACGTGCAATTAATTGTCTATTTCACAAAACGAAACTGACTTGTTTCTTTGTTTTCCTTTGTAACTGCTTTAAATCATAACTGTTGACTTTACCGCTTTCCTTAACGTGCAAATACATGACTATCTATTTTAATGCTTATTTATTGCATATCATGCTCAGCATTCATACTCCACTCGTGCCAAACAAAATACTATAGCAACGCTTGATGAGTGGTTGCGCTCTTCCTATATTATTACCCCCTTAAATTGGGAAAGGCGTATTTGCAGTAAAATTAGTCGATCAGCGATGCAGTCGACAGTTTCGTGCCTTCCTCCTTGAGTTTTCCGCTCAAGGGTACCAGTCAAAAACCCCATAGAAACCTTACTCTTTTATACTGTTGCATGCATCATGGTCAGACCTAGCCAAGCTTGCGTGTTGTCCGCACAATAGCCTTTAAGATAGCCTTGTCCAAAGTCCACCGGGTTTCCCTAAACCCAAACGGACATCATCACGTTATGTGCATTTATTTGGAGAACTAAATGCTTCCTGCTAATTATTGATGTTAAATAGTCGAGTCTGGTGGAGGTAAAGGCTAACTTTGTTTGCCTTGCAGAAATATGAGGCACGAAGTCTCCAGATTCGGCATGGTCTCCAATATCCACCCAAGACTGCTTAGCTGGAAGACCTACACTCTAGCGACAAAACACTCGTCAAGGAGTATCTGGGTAATCAGTCGTCCCTCCTAGACATCCAGCCTAATAACATGAGCTGAGGGGACCGAAGGTGGACATCTAGCCAGAGCATACCTACTGCTGGGACTTTGCGAGCTGGGGAATCTGTTCGAAGGAGCCAAGAATGCCGAGTCTGGGGAAGGTCCTTCTGGGACCAAGTAGATAGGAATGTCTTTCTTTTCTTTATTAATGTAATAAGGCCAATGGCCATTAATGACTTTCCTTTTTCGTTCATTTAGTGTCGTTTTGGGATTTGTATTTTTTATCAATAAAATGAGGCATTCAGCATTCTAAGTTCTCCAAATCAATTTGTCTCTAGGCCTACCTCGGGCACAAAGAGGTCCCCAATTTAGGACACGCTTTACATTCCTGCATTACATGTTTAAATACTGCAATATTTTTATAATCCTCACTGACTTGGTTACCTTTTGTTTTTGTTTCTTTTTATTATTATTTATTATTCCCCTCCCCAAAGGTTAGTTTGTGCATTCTGGCACCATCCGCCTATTGCATATGATCCAAGGGCCCTCCACCTACTTCTCCTCATAGTCCTCCAAAAGGCAGAAACAAAGGCAAGAGTAAGATGGTAGAATCCAGTGGTATCAGGAAGAAAAATACGGTTGAACAAATAGAGGCCACTGATGGATGAGGTATTCAGGTCCTGCATGAGAACATGTCACCACTTGAATAGAAATTGCTGAAATTTCAAGAAGAACTTGACCAGGTCAGAAATCTGGCAAACCTGTCATTTTCCCTCAACATCCCAGACGTCCACTTTCCAAATGCTCAAAACCCTACACCTCCACAGAATATCCCAAGCCAACAAAACCACCCCGGACCACATCATCACGCCACTCCCCCAAAGAACCAAACTCTCCCGGCATAGTGAAATTCTTGCCACACCTCGAACAACACTCCACCTCCACCCCGCGAACTTCAGAATCACACAAAGGACCATTTCCACAACAATCCCATCTATGTGGAAACCATGACCCAATCCGCTCCACCTATCTCACAGGCATCTGAGTCTGATGGAAAGGACTTACTTATCAAGAACTTGGTCGGGGAGCTTAGGAAACTGACTAGCTGAGCTCAAGGTGTTGAAGGAACCAAGGGAATCGAAGGGTTGAATTATGAAGACCTTTGTATACAACCTGATGTCGAACTGCCCGAGGGGTACAAACCTCCGAAGTTCAAAATGTTTGACGGTACTGGTGATCTGAGGGTCCATCTGAGGACCTATTGTGACAAATTGGTTGGCGTAGGAAAGGACGAAAGAATCCGTATGAAGCTGTTCATGAGGAGTTTGAAGGGAGATGCACTGTCTTGGTACATCAGCCAAGACCCCAAGAAATGGTCAAACTAGGTAGGTATGGCAACAGACTTCTTGGACAGGTTTAGATTCAATACAAAGAACGCACCAGTTGTGTTCTACATCCAAAACATGAAGAAGAAACCCACAGAAACCTTTCGCAAGTATGCTACTCGTTGGAGGTCTGAAGCTGCTAAAGTAAGACCTGCTCTAGAGGAAGAGCAGATGAACAAATTCTTTGTCCGGGCTCAGGACCCGCAGTATTATGAACGATTGATGATGGTTGAAGGCCACAAATTCTCTGACATTATCAAACTAGGGGAGCAGATCGAAGAAGGCATTAAGAGCGGTATGGTCACGAATTTTGAAGCCTTGCAAGCTACTAACAAGGCTTTACAGCCCGGTGGTGTGTCTAAGAAAAGAGACGTGGGAGCTGTAATGGTTGCACAAAGAGCCAAATCCCCACTCAAATACCAAATCTATCCAACACCTCCGCTCACATACTAGCCAACCTCGAATTACCAAGAACCCTCACCTTCATACCAAGCTCCTCCACCCACTTACCAATCTCCACCACCCACATATCAACCTACTTCACCCAGATACTCACAACCCGCTCCTGTTTACCACACTTATAACTCCCAGCCATCCCATTACCAATCACCCCTGCACGTCAAAACTTCCCTACACCTCGGCCTAATTTTGATCGCAGAGCTCCAAAGCAGTACACTGCCATAGATGAACCCATTGACCCGTTATATGAGAAACTCAAAGTTGCCGGTTACGTCACCCCTATCCCTGCTGCCACCCCTGAGAACCCTTCTTAGCGGGTTAACCCGAACAAAGCCTATGCATACCATTCCGGCATGAAAGGGCACACCATCGAAGAATGCCGCTCTCTGAAGGACAAGATACAGGCTCTCATTACCAACAAGATTATTGTGGAAAAAGACCACGCTACAAATGTCCGCAACAATCTTTTACCAGACCATAAGGGTGGAGGTATCCACATGGTTGAGATAGAAGATGATTGGGATCCCGAGGGATCAATCAGGTTGATCGCAGAAGGCGATGATCCAAAGAAACCAGCAGTCACTCTCAACCCGATCATAGTCCAGATTCAACCATCTAGGGATGCTGAGGTAAATATGTCCATACCACTTGAGTTTGAAGAAACGCCACCTGCAAAGACACCAGTATCGATTGAAGTTGAGTTTGTGTCTCCGGCAAATGCACCCGCACCACTTGAGGTTGTAGTTTCACCACCCAAGGCACATGTTCCATTCGAAGTAAGGATGGCCGCACCAATTCCGGTGGCAATGTCAACCATGCCACCCTTCTATTCAAATGATATCCCTTGGGACGATACAGCCGAGGCGAGAAGGAAAGGCAAGGTCGGGTTTGAGGAAGCTGTCGCAGCACAGGGTATGACAAGAACCGGTAGGGTCTACACCCTTGAGCATCTAGCTGAATCAAGCAAGCAGGCTCCCAACCGGCCTCCCCTTATCGAAACAGGTCCCGATGACCTTTGGAGAAAGGTACAAGCTAAGGCGTATTCAGTCATCGACCAGCTGAACAAGACACCAGCACAAATATCCATCCTCTCCTTGCTACAGAATTCTAAAATGCACAGAAGTGTTTTGTTGAAAGTGCTGAACGAAGCATATGTACCGAACAATATCACTAGCAGGGAAATGGCCAATATGGTGGGCCAGGTGTTAGAGAGTCACAAGATCACCTTCCATGAGGACGAGTTACCACCTGAAGGATTGGGGCACAACAAAGCACTGCACATCACTGTGCAATGCGAAGATCATTTCATCACAAAGATCTTGATCGATGGAGGTTCCAGTCTTAACATTTGTCCATTGATAACACTCAATACATTGGGTAAAGGGTTGCATGAGATAAAAGACGTAGCAATCAACGTGAAAGCCTTAAACGGTTCTCAAAGGTCTACTATTGGGGAGATTAGTCTATGTCTACATATGGGGACAACTTGGTTCGAAGTGGACTTCCAAGTTATAGACATCCCGGCATCTTACAATCTGGCTTTAGGGAGACCCTGGATCCATGCTGCTGGGGCCGTGGCATCGACACTACATCAAGCGGTGAAATTCGAGTGGAACCACCAAGAGGTGATTATTCATGGCGACGGTAGCAACCATATTTATAGTCGCCAGACTATCCCAATGATTGACGGAAGAAGGAAGATAGGCGGGGGAACTTACCACCACATTGAACGGGTCAATGCTATCGACAAGGACAAGTGGTGGGATAGCAAGATTGAGAGCATCCTGAACTGGAAAGGGTACGAGTCAGGCAAAGGGCTCGGTAAGAACCTCCAAGGGATCACAAAGCCCAGAAAGCTCAAGAAACATGATACTACTTTCGGTCTGGGGTATGAGTACACTTGGGAGGAATTCAGAAACTAGTCGCCACCTTGGCGCGGTCATTATTACACTTTGGAGCAGCCAATACCGCAGTTGGAGCAGACCTTCCAACAGGCCGACATTATTTATGGATCAGACGAAGAAGAAGCACTTGCAGCAATGAGGATTGTTTTCCTAGAGGACAATGATATGGATTGTTGTGTTATCCTCGAGGAGGAGGGGGAGGGAGGCCCTTCCATATAGACTATAAGCAAGGGGACATATCTCAGGAACTGGTCTATCAGGACAACCAAAGCCCGACGAGCCTCGGGGTAGCCAGGCTAAAACAAGCATTACTTACTGTTTTACCAAAATGATTTTTTCTTTCCGCATTTTTCAATTCCTGCAATAGGATCCTCAATGTTCAAAACAATTATTCAATTTATCAAAGCATTTTCTAATTCCTCTTATTTATTGTTACTATTTTTCTCTCATTACTTTATCTATACAGCATTACTATTATTTGTCATGATGAACCAATGATTGTGACATGCAATGAGACAACGCAGCAAACGGACATTGATTCATATGAGGACGATATACCCGATGAGATTGTTAAAGGGGTCGAAAAGTTTGAAAACAAACCTAAGTCCAACCTGGACGAGACTGAGGTTATCAATCTGGGAGATTCAGAGAACGTCAAGGAGACTCGCATCAGCATTCATTTATCACCATCAGGAAAAAAAGTACACAGAGTTTCTAAAGGAGTATGAAGACATATTCGCTTGGTCGTATGATGACATGACTAGTCTAAGCACGTCTATTGTGGCTCACAAATTGACAACCAATCCAACGTGTCCACCGGTGAAACAAAAGCTCAGAGTTCAAACCCGACATGAGTTTGAAAATCAAAGAAGAAGTTACCAAGCATATCAACGCCAAAGTTCTCCGGGTAGTTGAGTACCCAACATGGTTATCCAACATTGTACCTGTGTCGAAGAAAGACGGGAAGGTCAGAGTGTGTGTCGACTACCGGGATCTCAACCGGGCCAGTCCGAAAGATGACTTCCCCTTGCCGAATATACACATTCTAATTGACAACTGTGCCAAGCATGAATTACAGTCCTTCGTGGATCGCTTCGCTGGTTATCATCAGATTTGGATGGATGAGTAACATTCTGAGAAAATGGCGTTCATTACACCATGGGGAGTATATTGTAACAAGATGATACCATTCGGCCTAAAGAACGCAGGGGCCACCTACATGAGGGCTATGACCACCATATTCCACGACATGATTCATAAGGAGATCGAAGTGTATGTGGATGACGTCATTATCAAATCAAAGAAAATTGCTGACCACATGGAGGATTTGAGGAAGTTCTTAAACAGGTTGCGAAAATACAATCTAAAGCTGAACCCCGCGAAGTGTGCATTCAAGGTTCCTGCTGGGAAGTTACTGGGATTCATTGTAAGCCGTCGGGGAATAGAATTGGATCCATCAAAGGTCAAGGCCATTCAGGAACTACCGCCACCAAAGAACAAGAAAGATGTTATGAGCTTCTTGGGGAGGCTTAACTACATCAGCCAATTCATAGCACAACCTACAGTCATCTGTGAGCCAATCTTCAAGATGATGATGAAGGACGTCGCAACTAAGTGGACCGAAGATTGTCAAAAGCTTTCGACAGAATCAAAGAGTATTTGTCAACACCGCCAGTCTTGGTACCACCTGAGCCAGGTAGACCCCTGCTACTCTACCTTGCCGTATTGGATGGAACTTTCGGTTGCATTCTTGGGAAACATGATGAAACATGGAGAAAAGAGCAAGCCATTTACTATCTCAACAAGAAGTTCACTCCATACGAGGCCGAGTATTCTTTATTGGAACGCACCTGCTGCGCTTTGACTTGGGTCGCCCAGAAGTTGAGGCACTACTTCTGTGCCTACACAACATATCTCATATCAATGATGGATCCATTAAAGTACATCTTTCAGAAGCCCATGCCTACTGGCAAGCTAGCCAAATGGAAAATCCTGCTAAATGAGTTCGACATTATCTACGTGACTCAGAAGGTAGTTAAGGGACAGGCACTAGCGGACCATCTTGCTGAAAATCCTGTGGACGGAGAATACGAGCCTCTAAAAACGTATTTTCCCGATGAAGAGGTATCATTCGTAAGAGAAGACATTGCGGAATCCTACGACGGTTGGAGGATGTTATTTGATGGAGCAGCAAACTTCAAAGGAGTTGGCGTTTGAGTAGTCCTAGTATTAGAAACTGGTCAGCACTATCCAGTATCCGCCAAACTCAGATTTTCCTGTACCAACAACATAGCTGAATATGAGGCCTGCATCTTAGGGGTCAACATGGCCAATGACATAAACGTCCAAGAGATGTTAGTAATTGGTGACTCAGACTTATTGGTACATTAAGTAAAAGGAGAATGAGCGAAAAAATTTCCAAGATATTGCCATATCTGCATCGCGTACAAGAGTTGAGAAAGAGGTTCACAAAGATACAATTCCGGCATGTCTCTAGAATCCAGAATGAGTTCGCCGATGCATTGGCTACTTTCTTCAATGATCCAGCATCCAGACAAAAATTTCATTGACCCTGTTCCCGTAAAGATCCATAATCAGCCAGCTTATTGTGCCCATGTCGAAGGAGAAGCAGGCGGAAATCCTTGGTTCCATGATATTAAGGAATGCTTGGCAAAAGGAAAATACCAAGAGTTTATCAAATGCCACTCAGAAACGAACACTTCGGAGATTGTCTAACAATTTCTTTCACATCGGAGGAATCCTGTATAGGAGGACTCCTGATTTGGGGTTGTTAAGGTGCGCCGACGCAAAAGAAGCATCAAAACTACTGGAAGAAATTCATGCTGGGACCTGCGGTCCACACATGAACGGTTTTGTTCTGGAGAAAAAGATACTCCGAGCTGGTTACTTTTGGATGACTATGGAAACAGACTGCATCCAGTATGTTCAGAAATGCCACCACTGCCAGATACATGGAGATATGATAAAGGTACCTCCAAGTGAGCTCAATGCAACAAGTTCACTGTGGCCGTTCGCCGCCTGGGGCATGGATGTTATTGGACCGATCGAGCATGCCGCCTCCAACGGACACCGGTTCATTCTGGTCGCCATCGATTACTTTACTAAATGGGTCGAAGCAGCCTCCTACAAAGCAGTTACTAAGAAAGTCATGGCCAACTTTGTCCGCGACCGCATTGTTTGTCGGTTCGGAGTTCCGGAATCAATCATCATCGATAATGGTTCTAATCTCAATAGTGACCTGATGAAAGCTATGTGCAAAACCTTCAATATCAAACACAAGAATTCCACAGCATACAGACCTCAAATGAATGGAGCTGTAGAAGCCGCAAATAAAAACATCAAGAAGATACTAAGGAAGATGATAGAAAGTCACAAGCAGTGGCATGAGAAGTTGTCATTTGCCTTGTTGGGGTAGCGTACCACTGTCAGCACATCAACAGGGGCAACTCGCTATATGCTAGTTTATGGTACAGAGGCTGTTATTCCTGCCAACGTGGAGATTCCAGCTCTAAGAATCATACAAGAAGTTGAGCTCAACGACGCAGAATGGGTAAGGAACCGTTATGAGCAACTGGCCCTCATAGACGGAAAGAGAATGAACGCAGTTTGTCATGGTCAACTCTACCAGAACAGAATGTCCAGAGCCTTCAACAAGAAAGTCAAGCCGAGACGATTCACGCCAGGGCAGCTGGTGTTAAAGAAAATCTTTCCACATCAAGACGAGTCCAAAGGGAAGTTCTCTCCCAACTTGCAGGGCCCGTACATGGTTCACAGAGTACTGACAAGAGGAGCACTTATACTTGCAGAAAGGGACAGAGAAGTTTGGCCAAAAACAATCAATTCAGATGCAGTCAAACGCTACTATGTGTAATTCTTTATGCTTTTATCAACAATATAAATTGAACTACTCTTGACTTGATTCCCGTTGAAGAGGGATACGTAGGCAGCCCTACAGGTTCGGTCACAATTCAATAAAAATTTCATTTTTCCCCGTAATTAGAAACTGGGGCAGAATTTTGAGGAAGCAAGTTCAGTCGATCGCCTCATGGGCAATAGTCAGAAGTATTCACCCATCAAACTGTGGCAGAATTTTGAGGAGGGCCCTAAAAAATTCCGTTGCATGAGAGGTTGCAATGTCTCGAACCACGTCACGTTCACTGGTTCATCTAAAACTATTTAGATTATATGCTTAAATTATACTTTTACAAAATCATGCATATTTATTTTTTGAAACGACTTGTTTAGCAAATGCTACCCCAATGATACAAACAGTATCATCGTCAAGCGGACGATTCAAGTTAAGCCAGCGGGAATGTGAACTAACCCTTCCCCTTACAAAACTCACGATTTTTCTTTGGATGCAGGCACAAAGATGGAAAAGGCCCCAAAAACATACTACCCGCTCGAAGAACACACATTGTTCAAAGACACGCTTCTCAAGATCGTCGCACATGCCAACATTTATTATCAGCACAAAATGATGCTTCATTATCACGATACTCACCACAATCACAGTGCCGCAATTTATCATCAGCTAAGAACTCCTACTGTCATTTTATTTCTTGCATAAGGCTACCATTCTGCCTTCCGAGACTAAATGTTGTCTCCATCTGCATCTGCATTGCATAAGGCTACCATTCTGCCTTCTGAGACTAAATGTTGTCTCCATCTGCACTCGCATCTTACATAAGGCTACCTTTCTGCCTTCCGAGGTTAAACGCTACCTCCATCTGCATTTTATTTCCTGCATAAGGCTACCATTCTGCCTTCTGAGACTAAACGATGTCTTCATTTGCATTCGCATCTCGCATAAGGCTACCTTTCTGCCTTCCGAGGTTAAACATTACCTCCATCTACATTTTATTTCTTGCATAAGGCTACCTTTCTGTCTTTCGAGGTTAAACGCTACCTCCATCTGCATTTTATTTCTCGCATAAGGCTACCATTCTGCCTTGCGAGACTAAACGTTGTCTCCATCTGCATTCGCATCTTGCATAAGGCTACCGTTCTGCCTTCCGAGACTAAATGTTGTCTCTATCTGAGTTTACATCTTGCATAAGGCTACCTTTCTGCCTTCCGAGGTCAAGCTCTACCTCCATCTATATTTGCATAAGGCTATCATTCTGCCTTCTAAGGCTAAACGCTGCCTCCCATTTACTTTTCAAAAGCAACCTCTGTCTCTATCATTATTTGCTTCGCTTCCTTTCCGGCTAAGCTCTGCCCCTTTAATTCGCAAGACTAAGCTTTTTCTTGTTAGCATCATACCATTGCATCTTCATGGGATGAAATATCGCCAACTTATCCAAAGGCGTCATCGTTCGGAGGCACCATCTTCATGGCCCGAGAACACCATGCCATGGCCCGAGGATCTCTTTTATCAGTTTGCATATCATTATTCAAAGGCATCATGGTTCGAAGGCACCATCTTCATGGCCCGAGAACGTCATTTCATGGTCTGCGAATCCTGCATCAAGCAATTCATGGCCCAGGACATCATGGTCTAAGGACGTCATCCTTAACCGTCCAAAGACAGCATTCATAGTCCAACGGGAATTTGCATCATGTTTAAATTACGCACGATATATGCCTGTATTGTTCATTTGCAGGTAATTCGCCTAGCAATAGCCATCCAGGCAGGAGTGATCCCGCTCCATTTCTCCCAACTACCCCGTAGGATGTTTGTTCACCCAACCTTGCACTTTGCATCGGTCCTTGTAAAACTTCACCAGTATACTTCGTCGATGACTCCTGAACTACATACAGCCTGATTCCTGTAAAACCAGAGATATGTAGGCAGCTCAGAAACCAGGGTGGGGCCTCCATTTCTACTCAGTCAAAATTGGCCATCATATCTTTACCCGACAATTCTTTCATCCTTCCTGGGTAAAGAGGGGAGTTGTTGATACCCAATTTTTCCTCGAAATTATTTTCAAACTTACATTCTACCTTCAAAATCACCTTTCATAATGAATTATGTTTTTCCATAATTTTTCATATTTTTATCAGTTCATTTTCCTATTTATTTAGTATTTTTGTATTCAATAATTATTCATAAATTATATTATAAATAATTTTAAAATGTTTCCCAACTCAATATCTTGTTTTTAATCCTATTTTATCCTATTAGGATTTAATTATTTCATAAATTAACCAATTAGGCACTATTTAGCTATAATTACACAGATTTTGCAAGTATGACCTAATTGTGCATTTATGCTATTTTAATTCCATAATTAGTCATTTTATATTTTTATATTAGTCAATTACCTTAAATTTTACTTACTTAGCATTAATTTTATTTTTATATAATTATTAGCTATTTTATTAATTATTTTATTCTATTTTCATGGGTATTTAAAATCTAGCCACTTTGACTTTCTTTCAATTTCAACCCAATGCCCAACCCTTTAACCCAACTAACTACCCACCCAAAGTTAACCTCCTACCCGGCCCAACCCCGGATCAATCTGAGTCGTTGATCAAATTAGATCAATGGCCCAGATCGTTATTACCATAATTAATTCGAACTAACCCCCCCCCCCAAACCCCTCTCATTTTGCTCATCGTCTCTCATCGCTCTACCCTCTCTCTCTCTATATATATCTAGTCTCTTCTTGAGACTTCTGTCTCTTCCCTTCTCCGACGAGTCCCTTCATCTTCTCCGGCGGCCTTCTCCATCGGAGACCATGAACTCCTCACCTCCTGCCTCTTATGGTTCTCTTATGCCGGCAATGTCATCCCTAAGGCCCTCGAACGGCGAAGACCCATCTACTCACACCCATGGTGTTCCTGTTTGATTCAGGCCTCCAAGGCTTGATTTCGAGTAAGGTATATGACCTTTGAGGCTCGAGCCGGTGACGTTTGAGGTTCTTCTTATCTTCTTTGAGGTTTTCTTTGAAACCCTAATGTTTGAAACCTCCGATCGTTTAGATATACAATAGATCTACGCATATTACAAGTTATTATGATGTTTCCTTTAAAGATTTTCTATTTTTCCTAAACGGTTCTACACTTTTAACTAGGGTTCCGAAGCCCTTTCACAAAATGGTTTTCTTTGTCGATTTTTAACACTATCTCATGATTTTCCCTCATATTTACCATTGGCGAAACCTTTTCATTGTGGTATGGTCAGTATATGTGCTTGATTGTCACGAATAGCTTGAATTTCTAGTAATTTTACTCTGGTTTCCCATTAGGGTTTATGACTCTTCGTCTCTCTTGTGTGTATCATGTCTGCTCTGTTGATTCGTACTAGTATCTGTGTGAAACCCTAATTTTTAGACCTAAAACCCTGAAAACTACTAGTTTGCCTGTGTATTTGCATATGTGTTTATTGATCTTTGCCCTATGTTGTTCGCCTTTGATTCTTCTTGCCTCCCTGACTCACATGGCCCCTAATGTCATATACTAGGGTTTCTGATTTTTCCTAATGTGTGTTTATTCCATTTAAAATCAGTATTGTTTTGCCACTTTGAATCCTTGAATAATTGTGACTAGTACTTTACTGATTTTTACACAATATTCTCTACTGATTTTGAGTGTTTTCTCACATGTGTGATATTCTCCCTAATTGGTGTTGATTTCCTGTAATTTTGAATCTCACTCGATGTTTTCTTACTGGTTTCCAGAATTAAGTTATTCCCTTCCTTATTCAATGAATGTTTTTGCTGTCAAAATATACTTTCCTTAGTTAGGGTATTCCGAACTTGGTCCTAATCACATTTTCTATACCTATGTTGTCTCTTATATGTTAAAATCAGTTCTTACATGATTTATTTCCTTGTTTGACACTACTTATTACCGTTTGTACATGACTCCTTAATTAAATGAAGTCTTAACATTAAACTGATTCTGGTTTATGCTTACTTCTATAATTGTGCTAAAGTATTATTTGTTGCCTAAGTTTCTACATGATTCAAAACTATATGTACTCTTAGTCTCTCATTAACAAGGGACACGAACACTGGGGTTCAAAACTATCTCTTACACTAAAAGAATCTCTGCTCTTTCTCTCTTGTGCTATTTGGTACTGTCTAATTGTTAGCCGGCTGCAAGCCAAGGCTAACCATTGTGCTCTCTCTCTTGCTCTTTCATCTGCTTGCTCTCCTTTTTACTGGTATGTCCTAGTTTCAATACAAAGCTCCAACAACAATATGATTCTCTATTTGTTTTCAGTTCTTGTTGTTTCTGGTTTGCTTCTATTTGTGGTTCTTTTGTGAAACCTGTAATTAAAATACATCACTAGCATGCTATTCTATCTTCCCTTTCCTTAAGACTAGTATATCCCCTTTATGTGTGTTTCTGAGCATGACTTACCAACTTTTTTCTTACTTGTTGTATACCCCAAATCCCTATCACCCCTCTATGTGGTCCTTCATGTCTGGTTTTGTGACTATGCCAGTGTCAGCAGTTTATGAGCATGTTTAAACCAGTCCTATATCTTTGCTGGGTTATTGTATTTGCAGTTAAATGTTCTATGTGTCCCAACCCCCATTGTCCTTGTTTGTAGTGGTTGAACCTGTCTTGGTTTTGTGTGCTTGGGGTGTGTATGAACCCATCTTGGGTGTTGTGTTTGGACTGTTGCTTATTACTATACTTTCTTTTCAAAACTGTTTATCAAACAGACTCCCTGGGCTATGAAATGTTTTAACTAAATCTCTTTCAACACTTTTTCCTGTTAAAACCTTTTCAAACTCATCCCTTGCACTTCACTTTATTCCTAGATTCTTAAGTTCCACCCCATCAGTAGGAGCACTGCTTTGGGAACCTCTTGAGTTCCCTCTGAATGCAAACACACTGAGGTTGGTATTTCCACACTGCACATGTTTAACTCCTGGTTACTAAGTTTGGGTGTGAGCGTTGCCCGGGAGCCCTTGAGGTCCTTAGGGAACTTTGACACACCCGGACTATGAAAGGTTATGAAACACCAAAGGCATTGAGTGTTACAACCCTTATTCACGTATGTTGGATCATGCCATAAGTTAATCGACATAAACATGAGAAGAGATTATCTTTGAGATGATAAGAAGTTAATCCTATTGATCTTAAATGATACAAGAGTGTATAAGAGTGATTAACACGTATTAGAAGTTAAACGAATCAAGGATGTTGTAACTCGTATTTTTGGTAAACCTAGGGGTTCTTGATACTCTCAAGAGGTAGTTTTTTAAGGTATTTGAATCATATAATATCCGTATCATAGTCTTGGAGTCAAACAAGTTATGAAACAAAAGTCGACAAGAGTTGTCGCAACTTAGGTTCATAGTTTTACTTAAACTTTAGGTCAAATGTTATTAATCTTTTCTCCCAATATACTAGTAATTATAGGGTTTTCTACCCACCAAATTAAACATATATGAGTCTAGTTTCCAACGCATTACCCCGTTTATCAATACGACATCGGAGTAGAGAGATATAGATTTTTTCGCGAGACTGCACAAGCTGCTAGGTGACAAGTAGGTGGGTCACCTACTTGGTTAAATGATAGCCCAAAAAGAGGCAATTTCGGGTCAGCCAAAGAGCCCATTAAAAGTCTTATCTCCTGATATATATCACTCATTATATTTCACAAATAACCAGACGTAAACCCCTGCAAACGTCCTCCCAAAAATAATCCACAAACCCTAATTGATTTTCCCTCTCTTTCAAGTTCAAATTGGGGGTAAACCCTAGAGTATGAAGAACCAAGATAAGGGATGAGTTATCCAACAATTAAGGTGAGTTTAGTGCTCTATTTAATCCATTTTTATGCTGTAAATTCATGGTAATTCGTTTTATACTTGTAAGAACTCACGGGACAGTGATCGGAAGCCGTGAGTTCGAGTTATTCACTTGTAGCGGACTGTTTTGCGGACTGTTTTGTGTTGCTGTTGGGCTGCGTGTTTTACTACTGTATTGTGGAGTTTTGGAGGAGGAAGGGTGTTGAGAAACATCATATATATGTAGGGTTGTGGTCTGGTCATTCGTGGTAACATTTCCGGGTCGTTTGACACGACTACGGTGGTCGTCTTATGTATGAAGGTATTAGATTATGTGTGGACTATTTTGGGAGGCTCAATTTGATTATTATTGGTGTTGTTTGGGATGTTTGGTGATTGTTTTGACCTGTGTGAATTCATATATATAGGGGAGGTTCTGTCTGTTTTATCGTAAAATAGGTTGTGGTCGATACACAATAGTTATGACGCTTAAATGATAACGATAGTGTTGTTTCTCTTATTGTAGACTAAGGAGTCGTGTCAATTGCATAGATTGAGATTGGGGAAGTATATACAAGGTATGTAAGGCTATCCCTTTCCTTCTTTTGCACGACTCCGATTGTACATAATGCAATGAACGAGCTTCCAAAGCTACTCTACTCTTAGAAGCTAGCAGTACTTACATTGTTTCCCTTCTTATGGAACAATTGATGTTGAGGTTGCTTCTCTTATTCTTATGTTATCAATGTTGTTGGTACTTCCTGATTCTTATAAGATTCTCGATGAAGAGTTAGCCCTAATGATGTGTACGGAGAATATCGACCTTACGTCACTCCGTAATGTTCATAACATGGTGTCAATGAGTCCTGCATGCATTATATATATGTATCTATTTTACTCTACCAAGTCGCGCTATAGTCGGCCGGGTATGGCACCTATTGTGCAACCACTGATCAGTTGGGTTTACCGAGTCCTCTTTGAGGCCGGGTATGATATGATAATGATGATGCCCACAGAGGCGAATGTTCTATGATGATGATGATGCCCACATAGGCGGATGTTTTAAAAGATTATGTATATATATATATATGTATCATGCATTTTATGTTACTGTCTCTTAGAAGCACTCAGATGTTACAGGTTGTACCTTCTCTACATCTCCTTACATTATTGTTCATATTTATATTGACCAGCCTTACATACTCAGTACATTATTCGTACTAACGTTCTTTTTATTTGCGGATGCTGCATGTCATGATGTAGGTCCTGATAGACAGGTAGACGCAGTTCCCCCACCACAGTAGGCTTTCCAGTTCAGCAGTTATAGGCAAGCTCCCTTCTCTGGACTTGCCGTGGTCTTGGTATGAATTTTTGTTATAGATATTATGGGTATGTCGGGGCCCTGTTCCAACTATGTTGCATTACTTNGAGGTTCGGAGGCTTTGGGCCTACTGAAGGCTCCCTATAAAATAACTTCTTATTTTCTCTTTTATTATGTAATTAATAACTCTCGGCTTGTAATAATTTGTAAACATCTTATGGGGGTGGATAGTGAAATGGGAGGGGATAACCATGCATGTTTAGTTACTATAAAGGGTAGAAACCATGTTTAGGCTTTTAATTCCTTATTTTCGCAATAGAGATCATGTGTAGGTTCATATCTATGCATTAGAAATCATGTTCCTTAGGATCCATGTATACTGTTTCAGCATGTTCATCCTCATATCATTTAGAAAATCCTGTGTTAAAATATGTCAATAATTGGTACTTTTGCATTACTTTATACGCTGCCATGTACACCTAGGGATCATGTATTAGGCTTAACAAACTAATAGACAAGTAGTTTTCTAAAACTGCGATGCAATACGAACTCTTAGATATCCTACCTTAGGATAAATGAAATGTTAATAAATAGGTCCTTCCACATATTTTTGAAAGCATGTTTTGGAACTGAAATATTCGTGCATGTAGAATATCATGTTTAGGTCCTGCATCATTCTGCATCTTCTTCGCATTAGATGTCATGCTTTAGGATTGCATTTGTATTCGCTTAGTCATCCCCTAGCTTGATTATTGATAAAAACAGACTCATCCAGTTTGGTAACTATTTTCTGAAATCTGAACACCTAGAACAGTATGCTTAGTAATATGATTCAAATAATTTTCTGTAATAACTGGCACGCCTAGGCAAGACTTAGGTGTTAGATCTATTCAAACTTAAAATATACTTCTTCATATATGCTGCTCAACTATCAACAGGTTAAAATCAGTAAGCAAAAACTGATATTCCTTCTCTGAATTAAGCAACCAAACTGCCTCTCTACTGTATTCGAGTTTCGCCTAGATATCATGCTTTAGGATTATGAAATTAATAAGGCCCTTACCTGTGTTTGAGTCGTACTAAATTATATGCATAATCTGTGGAGGAATATTCGGGCCTTATATCTGCTTTACGTGTTTTACATCTGTTTGCAGTCCTTAGTGTTATTGTTTGTCGCTTAGAATCTTTCCCTTTAAACCTCAGGGTCAGCCTAGTACCTCCTTTAGGATAGTAGTCCTAATCTCCTCCGGGACTGATAGGATGGGACGGGTAATAGCATGCAATAGAGTTCGTGACCAAACACGCGCTTTAATTACCTTCACGGGGCAGGGAAGGGTAGAATATGGATATGATGACCGATGCGCTAATACCACGTGTAGCCCCTCTTTGAGGAGTGTCTATCGGGTATTACATTGATGTGATCCATATTATTTCAAACCTAGGATATCATTTCTTTTAAATGCTAGGTTATAGTATTTTCAAAACTTTGTCGTTTCATAATTGTTTTCTAAACACTTTCTCGTTTCATATTTGAAATCCCCTCTTACTTGAGCCCTTTACTTGTTATTTGCTAATTGTACAAATTCACGAAAACTATTTGGTTGGGAACCGCATCTGTGGATCCTGAGGGGTGCCTAACACCTTCCCCTTGGGATAATTTCAAGCCCTTACCCAATCTCTAGTTAGCAATTTAGTTTGTAAAAGAAACCCCCCTAGGTGCTCTAACGCACCTCAAACCCGTTATGTGGCGACTCTCTCTTTTAACACATTTTCCTTAAAAGAGTTGTCACATGTCGAAACACCGATCTCCGTGAGGAAAAGGGGGGTGCGACAATTATTATATCATTTGTTCATGGGTCTCAGAAAATACGTAAGTTGATAAAGTTTATTTCATGATATTAATCGAAGGCATACTGATCTTATGACATTCCAAGAGATCTTATTGACATACTTCATTATGCATTGCCTTCATTTATACATGTACATTGACCCATGATCAAATGGCGTTATATACGAGTATATTATATGTATATGTGGTATGAGGAAAGGTTATAGCATTACATACGCACCACCACCTGATCAGCTGGTGTACGTTGATGATTTTTCCCAAAATGGCTGAGATGATACGATGGGATGCCCTCATAGGCTTGATAATATTATATACGCATATACCTATGCATGGTATAACATTTATACACACATGCATGACATTTATAAATGTCTCATGATTCTCAGAGCTATTCGTATGTTATCATCTCAGCAGAAGGTGTTGGTACACTTCACTTGCTATGGAGTTACTTATTTGGTCAGTATGTTTTGGACATGTATTTATTGGTATGGCAGGGCCCTATCCCTGGACTTTATGACGTTTATATACTCTTAGAGGCTTGTAGACAGATGTCATATATATTGATACTTTTATGGCCTTTTCGGCCTATGTTTTGAGTATACAAATGATCATTTCGGCCTTATAGACATGTATGTCACATGTATAAGTTTCTATATCATGTTGGGTCATCCTAGGTCTAGTATTCCCTTTTGTTTTATTTTGGTTATCTCATGACGCCGTTTCTGGCCCATTTACCCATGATGGTATGATAAGAAAGATATGTTACATTGGTACTCCGTTGGTAAGGCGTCGGGTTCCCATCGCAGCCCTACGGTTTAGGTCGTGAGAAAGTGGTATAGCAGATGTGGTAATTTGTTCGTAAATGCGGAATCGATGGACCGATTATATTACTTTGAGGGTTGGTCATTTTTCATTATTTAGAGTTGTGGAGCTCGGCTAGAGGCGATATTTGGAGGGTTTTTCACTACAATTAAAGGGGTAAGTACATCCTACTTGATTTTGATGATTAGATATTGATTTCCCATGGATTATTACACCTAGATTATGTAATTTAAAGGTGGGATTTGGGGGTTTTTTGCCATGATTTTGGAGAGTGAAAATTGGTGTTTTAGAGGCCGATTTGAGGTAGGATTTGGATGAAACACACATATTCGGATTCGTATTTGAATGGGTGTTCTAGATTTGTGAGTTTTATCAGGTTTCGAGGTACGGGCCTGAGATTGACTTTTTGGGTTGACTTTTCATATTTGTATCAATATCTTAGCTTTATTGTTTGGGTTTGTTTCCTTATGAATTTTTATTGATGATATTAAGTTATTTGGCTAGATTCGAGTCGTCTGGAGGTTGAACACGCGGAAGGGATTATTAGAGTATTAATTTGGCTTGCTTGAGGTAAGTATCTTACCTAAACTTGATTGAGTCACTAGTTGCCTGAGTTATTAGTGTTGGCTACGCGCTATGGGTGACACACATGTGAGGGTATTGATCCCATGTGCATACATCAGGGTATTATCCATGTTCGAGGTAGTGTTTAGACTATTATATGCCTTGAATTTGATTTGTAAGCTTCATGTTATCATATTCTTATGCTTTATTCCCATTGTGAGCTATTTGAATCATGTTAGAGATTATTTGTTGGTTGATCTCCTGTTCAACGTGTTAGTTGATATTCTTGTGGCATAACCGCCTAACTAGATCTATTGTAGTACACTTTGCACATGCCTACACTTTAGCATGTCACTTATATCAGTCTATGAGCGTGTAAAGTGGTATCATTGTTCATGTACATGTATTCTGGTATATGTTTTCTGTGTGATATGAATTGGATTGATAGCACGTGAGTAGTCCGTGCGGAGCTGAGCTGTGTTAGCATGTGAGTCTGTCACAACCCGATTTAATCCTCCCAAAGGTGTCGTGACGACACCTAGTCTTTACGACTAAGTAAGCCTAATATTATTGAAAACTTTAAAGAAATCACAATGATAAAGGATAAAACAACATATTATAAATAAACAAAAATAGTGTCACTCGACATATACAAAAATAATTCCTCAAGACCCGGAATGTCACTAAATCACAATCTTCTATAATCTATGTAGCTCTATACAAAAGTCTGAAGATAAATAAAGAAAATCTCTAGGCGAGGGAATAGAAGCGGACTACGAGGATCTGCAGACGCGAGCAGAAATACTTTGAAGTCTCATAGAATCAGCAACACACATTAACCCTGAGGCTGATAGCTCGTACCTGGATCTGCACACAAAAACATGTGCAGGAAAGGGCATGAGTACACCACAATGGTACCCAGTAAGTGCCAAGCCTAACCTCGGTCGAGTAGTGATGAGGTCAGGTCAAGACCCTACCGGAGTAAATATAATAAATTAAGCAATAAAAGATATATATAAATTTACGGTAAAACAATTAAAGGAATTCACAAAATTCACAGTTATGGGAGTCCTCGGCTTAGAACAAAGTAAACACAACAGGGAATCTCCCGAGATACCGTCCCGTAGTTCCGAAGTGACTATGTTGTACAGGGGGATCTCCCGAAATACGTTCGTAGTCCCAAAATAAATATGCAGTGCTGGTGGATCTCTCAGAATACGTATGTAGTCCCAAAGAATATATCCAGCTCAAGATTAAATTACAGGTACGACATCGAGTTATATATTTTAGACTAAACACAATCAAGGGAAATGGGGATATACCTAAGCATGTTGCAAAAAATGTCAAATAGGCAGTTAAAACACGTAGGCATGCTTTCCTAATCTAAACTAAGCAATTAAACATAATAGTTCAGTTTAATAAGGAAAAACAGTTTATGACTTAGGAGGAAAATCGGAATTTTTGCAACAATACCCCGTGTACGTACGCGTCACCTCACGTACACGGTGCTAACACATCAAATAATACCAAAACTCCTAAGGGGAAGTTCCCCAACACAAGGTTAGACAAGCCACTTACCTCGAACCGCTCAAATTATCTCGATATCACGCTCTTGCCATGAGTATCCGACTCCGAATGGCCAGATCTAATCAAACCAATTGCATAATGTAAATATAACTACATGTAACTAATTTAGCTAATTAATTCGAAGCTAAAGCATTAAATTGGAAAAAACACCCAAAAACTATCCCTGGGCCCACGACTCGGAATTGGGTAATAGTTACCAATTTAGAACACCCATTCACTCATGAGATAACTCGTCCAAAAATCATCGAATTCCGACACCTAAAACCCGATCAAACCTCATAATTTTGATTGGGGAATTTTTACCCCATTCCTCACATTTCTCACCCAATTTCCTTGATTAAATGAAGAAAACTACAATATATTAAACTAATAAAACCAAATTCGAGTAAGAAATCGTTACCCATAATATCCCTCTGAAAATACCTCAAAGAGTCGCCTTCTTCCGAGTTCAAAATCATAAATGGAGTGAAAATGAACTAACCCTCGATTTCAACCCCTTTTCTGCCCAGCGATCTTCGCACCTGCGGAACATTCATCGCGGGTGCGGAATTCATTAAAAGGGACAAGTCTGCATCTGCGGAGATCGCATATGCGGATCCTACTCGCACCTGTGACCCCATTCCAAACTCTCAATCCTCGCATATGCGCTAAAGTCTCCACACGTGCGTGTCCGCACCTATGGCCTCCCTTCTGCAGGTGCGAAACACTAGAACCAGCAAAGACACCAGATTTTCTTAAGTCCAAAATTCATTCTGTTGGGCATCCTAAACACACGCGAGGCCCCCGAGACCTCAGCCAAACATACCAACCAATCCTATATCTTTATAAAAACTTAATCGAGCCCTCAAACCGCATCGAGCAACATCACAAATATGAACTAAGCTCGGATTCAAGCCTAAGGAACTTCAAATTTCCCAAATTCTACGAACGACGCCGAAACACATCAAACCTAGTCCGAATGACCTCAAATTTCACACACACGTATCAAGTGGCACTATGAACCTATAGCCACTTCTGGAATTCTATTTTAGGCTTGATATTAAAATTTCCACTATCGGTCGAAATCGCTAAAAATCCAACTTTTGCCAATTCAAGCATAAATCTACTACAGACCTTCAAAACTCATTCCGGACGCGCTCCTAATCCCAAAATCACTCGACGGAGCTAACGGAATCGATGGAATTCTATTCCGGGACAATCTTCACATAGTTCCGACTACGGTCCAAATTTTAAGACTTAAGCTCACATTTAGGGACTAAGTGTCCCAAAACACTCCGAAACTCAAAACCAATTATCACGACAAGTCAAAATAGAATAAACAAACGTGGGGAAAGTAGTTATTAGGGGATCGAGACTATAACTCTCAAAACGATTGGATGGGTCGTTACATCCTCCCCCTCTTAAAACAATCGTTCGTCCTCGAACAAGTATAAAGACATACCTGAAGCTGTGAAAAGAAGAGAGTAATGACTGCGCATATCTTGCTTGGTCTCCCAAGTTGCCTCCTCGACCGGCTGACCCCTCCACTAGACCTTCACTGAGGCAATATTCTTTGACTTGAGCTTTCTGACCTACCTGTCCAAAATGGATACTGGCTCCTTCACATAAGATAGATCCTTGTCCAACTGGTCTGAATATCCATCTCCAACTGGTATGATAAGTAATATCCATCTCCAACTCCCTGACCATACTGGTCTGAATACTAGGGTGGAGTCCTTCAATGAAGCGACGAACCCTCTCTCTAACTGTAACAACCAAAGTCGGTGCATGTCGAGCTAACTCACTGAAATGGATTGCATACTCCGACACATTCATAGCACCCTGGCGCAGGGCGCAGCTTCTCAAACTCTGCGCGCCAAGCATCTCTGAGGCTTTGAGGAACATACTCACGCAAAAACATCTCTGAAAATTGAGTCCAAGTGATTGAGGTTTCCTTGTCCAGACTACTCATCTCATAGGCACGCCACCACTAATATGTCGCTCCCCTCAATTGGAAAGCGGTGAAAGAAACCCCGCTCGTCTCCACAATGCCCATAGTGCGGAGAATACGATGACACTCCTCAAGAAAACCCAAAGCGGCATCTGAAGCTAGTCCGCTGAAAATAGGTGGGATGTACTTCTTGTACCTCTCAAGCCTGAGTTGCTCTACCTCAGAAGCAGCTACCCTGGTCTCATGCCGAACTAGAGCCACTGGGCGCATAGGAATATACTTTGGGGCCTGATCAACCTGGACCCTCTGCTCAGGGGTGCGGGCTGCGGGAGTCTGTGCCCCTCCCCCGGCCTGAGATGTAGTAGGAGCTATCGGAAATAGTTTAGCCTAAGCTAAAGTGCTGAACATGCTCATAAACTGAGCCAAAGTCTCTTGGAGTGCTGGACTAGCAATAGGAATCTCCGGTGTTGTCCCTCCAACTGGAGCTGCTAGGGGCTCCTCTGTCGCAGCTCTCGTATGTGCTCAAGCTGCACCGTGTGGTCGCCCTCTACCTCGGCTCCGACCTCTAGCGCCTCTGACAGGGGGCTTGGGTGCCTGATCGTCGGTCCTCCCAATACGGGTCCTCACCATCTGTGAGAAAGAATATAATAGAATTTTAGAATTTTGATGTCAATAACTCGCACGACAAGTTAATCAAATAAATAATATTGTTCTCAACAGTTTCATAGCCTCCCGAAGATAAGAACGAACGTCTCTGCACCGATCTGCGTGACTCTAATAAAGCCGCTTGTGACTCGTGACTCCTATGAACCTAGTGCTCTGATACCAACTTGTTACGACCTAATTTAACCCTCCAAAAGGTATCCTGACGGCACCTAGTCTTTACGACTAGGTAAGACTAATATTACGGAAACATTCAATGAAATCACAATGATAAAGCATAAAACAACATATTATAAATAAACAAAAATAGTGTCGCTCGGCATAGACCAAAATAATCTCCCAAGACCCGGAATGTCGCTAAATCACAATCTTCTATAATCTATGTAGCTCTATACAAAAGTCTGAAGATAAATAAAGAAAATCTCTAGGCGAGGGAATAGAAGCGAAATCCGAGGATCTACAGACGCGAGCAGAAGCACCTTGAAGTCTCCTAGAATCAGCAACTTGCACTAACCCCGAGGTTGATAGCTCGAACCTGGATTTGCAAACGAAAGCATGTGCAGGAAAGGGAATGAATACACCACAATGGTACCCAGTAAGTTCCAAGCCTAACCTCGGTCGAGAAGTGGCGAGGTCAAGTCAAGGCCCTGCCGGAGTAAATATAATAAATTAAGCAGTAAGAGATATATATAAATTTGCGGTAAAACAATTAAAGAAATTCACAAAATTCACAGTTATGGGAGCCCTCGGCTCAGAACATAGTAAACACAACAGGGAATCTCTCGGGATACCGTCCCGTAGTTCCAAAGTGACTATGCAGTACAGGGGGATCTTCCGGAATACGTCCAAAGTCCCAAAGTAAATATGCAATGCTGGGGGATCTCCCGGAATACGTCCGTAGTCCAAAAGTTTATATGCAGATCAAGATAAAATGACAGGTACGACATTGAGTTATATAGTTTAGACTAAACACAATCAAAGGAAATGGGGATCTACCTAAGCACGTCGCACAGAATGTCAAAAAGGCAGTTAAAACACGTAGGCATGCTTTCCTAATCTGAACTAAGCAATTAAACATAATAGTGCATCTTAATAAGGGAAAACAATTTATGACTTAAGAGTAAAACCAGGGATTTCGCAACAATAGCCCGTGTACGTACTTGTCACCTCTCGTACACGGTGCTCACACATCAAATAATACCAAACATCCTAAGGGGAAGTTCCCCAACACAAGGTTAGGCAAGCCACTTACCTCGAACCAATCAAATAAACTTGATATCACGCTCTTGCCACGAGTATCCGACTCCGAATGGACCAAATCTAATCAAACCAATTGCATAATGTAAATATAACTACAAGTAACTAATTTAGCTAATTAATTCGAAGATAAAGCATTAAATTTGGAAAAACACCCAAAACGTCTCCCTTGGCCCACGACTTGGAATTGGGTAAAAGTTACCAATTTAGAACACACATTAACTAATGAGATCACTCATCCAAAAATCATCGAATTACGACACCTAAAACCCGATCAAACCTCATAATTTCGATTGAGGAATGTTTCCCCCATTTCTCACCTAATTTCCATTATTAAATGAAGAAAACTAAAATAGATTAATATAATAAAACCAAATCCGAGTAAGAAATTGTTACCCACAATATCCCTCTGAAAATCCCTCAAAGAATCGCCTTCTTCTGAGCTCAAAATCACAAATGGAGTGAAAATGAACTAACCCTTGATTTCAACCCCTTTTCAGCCCAGCGATCTTCGCACCTGCGGCTATTCATCGCACCTGCAGTTCTGCACCTACAGTTCCGCACCTGCGGAACGTTCATTGCGTGTGCGGAATTCACTAAAAGGTACAGGTCTGCATCTGCAGAGATAAGGTCGCACCTGCGCGTGCGCGCGTGCGAAGCTCTATCCGCGCCTGCTAGTCATTTGAGCATCTGCGGGCATCGCATATGCGGATCCTACTCGCACCTGCGACTCCAGGGCAAACTCTCAATCCTCGCATCTGTGCTATAGTCTACGCACGTGCGTATCCGCACCTGCGGCCTCCCTTCCGCAGGTGCGAAACACCAGAACCAGCAAAGACACCAGATTTTCTTAAGTCCAAAATTCATTTCGTTGGGCATCCGAAACACACCCGAGGCCCCCGGGACCTCAACCAATCCTATACCTTCATACAAAATTAGTCGAACCCTCAAGCTGCATCGAATAACATCAAAAACATGACCTAAGCTCAGAGTTAAGCCTAAGGAACTTCAAATTTCCCAAATTCTACGAAGGACACCAAAACACATCAAACCTAGTCCAAGTGACCTCAAATTTCACAAACAGGTCACAAATGACACTATGAACCTATAGCTACTTCCGGAATTCCGTTCCGGGCTCGATATCAAGATTTCCACTACCGATCAAAATCGCCAAAAATCCAATTTTCGCCAATTCAAGCCTAAATCTATTACAGACCTCCAAAACACATTTTGGACGTGCTTCTAAGCCTAAAATTACTCGACGGAGCTAACGGAATCGACAAAATTCAATTCCGGGATCGTCTTCACACAGTTCTGACTACAGTCCAAATTTTAAGACTTAAGCTCACATTTAGGGACTAAGTTTCCCAAAATACTCTGAAACTCAAAACCAATCATCCCGGCAAGTCACAATAGCATAAACAAATGCGGGGAAACCAGTTATTAGGGGATCGGGGCTCTAACTCTCAAAACGACCAGTCGGGTCGTTACAGAGTCCTTCGTGTGGTGGCTATATATGACACGTGAGTTGTCCATGCAGCTTGTGAATAAGAAGTTATCCCCCTAGGGTCACACTCTTATATTTTTCTCTTGAAGGTGTGCATGCGGTATGAGGAAAACTGGCCAGTGTTTGATTTGGTTATTGCATTTCTTCTCTACTAGCATTTCCTTGGATGTATACATGTTTTATTCACATATCTTCTCTTTATGATAGATCAGGAATGTATACACGTTTCTATATTTCATATCTTCTCTATATGATGGATCATTAACTGAAACAAAGCATGTTACATTATCTTTGTGCACCGAGGTGGCTTTATCTGATTTATGACTTGGTGATGTTATTGCTATATACTTATGAGATTGATGAACTGAGAGGGTTATTAGCAAGTATCATTAATAATTCTTGCCTCTATTACTTCATCAAGGTTAGTTATGATACTTTTGAGTACATCGGCTAGGTTGTACTCATACTTCACTATTCACTTAATTGTGTAGATTCAGGCGTTGAATCGAGCTATGAGTAGCTGTGATTTGTTGCTGAGGATTTGCAAAGAGACGAGGTAGAACTGTATTTCGATCGCAATCTGGCACCTCTTTTTATTTTTATCGTTGCTTTCATTCAGATAGTATTTTACCTTGTATTTCAGACTTATACTTCCAATTTAGAGCTCGTGACTCTGTTACTAGACCTTGGGGGATTTATGTATTTACGCAGTTATTTACGCCAGTTAGCTTTGGATTTGTATTATTTTTGGTATTTATTCTATCATGTTCCATTTTTGTTGTGTTTGGCTTTCCTAACAAGTGAGTTAGGCGCCATCACGACTGGTTGGTAGTTTTTGGGTTGTGACAAATCTGACTATTCCATTGCTTTTGCTGAGTAATGAAACTTTTCAATTCACCTTCTAATTCTGGTTGCCCTCTTCCCAGGTAGTAGATCTCATTGGTGAACTGTCTCGTGAGTACATGGAGACAGGGGCGGATGCACATTAGTCGAAACGGTGTCATCCGACACCGCTTTGTTGGAAAACTTTACTAATATAAACAGTGTTCCAAAAATGATATATAAGTAAAATGACACCTTTTGTTGAAAAATCTTACATGGTCTAGCGGGCAGCGCATCCATTTTCAACCAAAGGGTAAGGGGATCAAAACTACTCCTTTGAAATTTTGCAAATTTTAAAAATATTTTTAGTTTAAAATTTAGATTATACAGGGATCGAACTATGTCCTCTAAGCATCATAGCAGTTATTGTAGTATAACTTAAATGGACATAGAATTATAATTTTGATTATAAAAAAAAACTTACTCCTCTTTCTATGTTATTTACAACTTTTGAGTAGCCGGATTTGCTGGTGTTACTCTTCTCAACTTTTTATTTTTCATATCGTTACAATATTATTTTTTAATAATGACCCCACTTACAAAATATTTTGTGTACGCCCCTGTATGGAGAGTTCAACCGTGTAAGATTTTGCGATCATATGGCGTGTCTCCTACAGTCGCACCTTGACTTACCTGTTGATTGGTAGTATTAAGTTTATCTAGCTGCTGGGTAGCGAGGTTAACTCCATACATAATTTTTATTAAACTGTAACGACCCGGTCCGTCGTTACGCAGTATACGCATCTATTCCTTTATTTCTGTCTTGTAGTAGCTCGGTTAGACTGTTCATGGAGTGTTGGGGTTGGTTGGTTCGGGTTCGGAGTGAAAATAGAGTGGATTGAGACACTTAGTCTCTAACAAGAGCTTTAGAGTTGGAAAAGTCAACCCGGAGT